>CABFWB010008699.1:0-10041 GCA_902151455.1 Timema bartmani
CAGAGCGAGGGGGCGTGGTCACGTGACCAAAACCGACCAATCAGAGCGCTGTACTAGGTGGTCCTACTATCTACTAACCTTATTATTTTCAATTGTCACGTTCTTATAAATTCAACATTTGGGTTTCAAACCCCCTTCCCTATTTTTTTTCTGTACACATGATTTGTATTTTAATAATATATCCACATTACGTCAACTTTATAATGACCCCGACTCCCCGCTACTCTCGCAATAGACTTGACTGCTAATGACAGGGAGATCGTGGTTCGATCTCAGTCGGGTGTACTAAGGGTGATTTTTTCCTGAATGGTTTCCCCACTCTTCACGCATAAATGCGCATGCATTTCCTCTAAATTAAACCTTCTTCATCCATAGCTCAATATCGTAATTAGTTCATAAGCATATAGCCCGAATGGGTAGTAAGACGTAGTGCTTGAAAAAAAGCTCATTCGTTCCATTTTGTATTTTGAGATTGTCTAATTAGTCCAGAGCGTATTCCTTTTTTCTTGTATTTTAAAATATATTTCTTCTAACAAATATTTTCTCGTGACCCATAGGAGAAAGGAAGTATTGTGATCCACTGTGTCTGTGAAATGGACTTGTGTCATTGTAGCATTGGGGGATGTACGAGCGTTACTGCGTACCTGGACGCATCATATTGGTCTCACTTTTATTGTTTACACTGTGTATGTCGTCTGTTGGGTGGGAAAAGAGGAGGGGAAATCATGTTACTTTTTGGGAAGAGGAGGTGGAGGGAAGTGTCCGGGGTTTGAAATTTGAATGAGCAAACAAAAACTAGCTAGGTTCTCGCGGTAGACATGTGACAGAACGAGCCAAGCGGACAGACAGGCGGGCGGGCGGGCAGTCGACCGGATTGTGGCAATGAACTAGCTCACTCTTGTCTGTATGTGTCTGTTTGTGTCACATTGTACACTTGAGTGTAGAAGTGACAGGTAGCGCATCACCGATATCTGTCATCCTGTCATATTGGGCTGGGAGTATGAGTGACCGTAAGAGCTAGTCGATAGGCCCCCTCCTCCAACTCTTCCTAATTTACGTCAAACATTGAACAGTAAAAAAAAAATTGCTATTTTCTCAAAACATTAGCATCAAACAAAATTTTGATTGTAAAACAGTTATGGTGTCGGAGAGATGTTGAATTATAAATTATTTACATAATGTTTAACAATGGCTAAATTATTTTATAATAATGGAAATTGATGAAAAATTAATAATAAAAAGAGAAAACAAATTAATAAATGTAGATTTAATGAAGAAAGCCCACCTAGGGAAAGAGGAAAATTGTGGGAAGAATCCAATGCACAAAGGTGACTTCTTTCTTTCTTCCGTCTTCTATAGCCCAGTAAAAATAGTCAAAATGAGGGCACGGCCAGACTGGGTGAGCGAGCGACTAAAAAATAAAATAGAACACATTGGTTGTAGTGATAGGTGGCCAGACTGGAGTGACGCGTTTGAGCCGGAACAGTCTAATTTACAGGCGCTAGGCAATATCATTGTGTGTTGGTTCATTGTATGCTAGGAAACTTCTCAATTTGACATGATATTTGACTTTTTTAATTATTATTGTTAGGTTTAGCACACTTGCTACTAATGGCCCTCAGTATATCCAACAGAGATTTGAACCTCGATCTCCTCGTCATCGGCACTCTAGTCTACCGCGAGAGTAGCACTTTGGACCAAGCGGCCACCGACGCGGACAGCGACTATCATAGTTCAGGGTAAACGAAGTATATCAATAGTAACTTGTTTCACCTCAATCTGGGTGCGAACTGTGAACTATATCTTAAAACAACAATTTTCCAAACCCTTCCTTCACCTCTGACAAGACGTGTATTAATCACAACTTGTGAATGTGTGGAATGCCAGGCCTCCACACGTGGTTCGGATCCCACGTTAAACTGTAAGTCCTCCATTTCATCTCACAATCACCCTACCGTTACACATTAGCGTAAGAGCGTATAACCCGAACGGTTAGTAAGACGCGGTGCTAATAATAATGATAATAATTAAAACAACAAACCACTTCTCAAATAACGTGGGAGATCTAGGACGCCTGCAATTGATCTCAACGCTCCAGTGGATGGCCCTCTTAAAATTGAACGCACCTTTAAGCCCAAGATGCATTTTTTTAGTCCGCTGGCATGTTGAAACGTGCCAACCAATGTCTAGATTGTTGCAGTCGTGCATGATTGGTTTCCATTTGATTAGAAAGTACGCAAGTAATGAATAACCACAGGGAATCGTGGCGTGAAGAATATAGCACTGGATTGAAACCTTATAGTAGGATCGTCACAAGAAGAACGGTGTTTTCCTAAGCTGTGATACCCGACACACCATTTAGTTCTGATGATGATGATTATTATTAATTATTATTATAATTTATTATTAATAATTATTATTTATTATTAATTATTATTATAATTTATTATTAATAATTATTATTTATTATCATCATATTTTAATAATTAATATTATACTAATAATAATAATTATTATCATCACCGTTCGGGTTGTACGCACTTACGTGAATGTGTAATGGTAGGGTGATTGTGAGATGAAATGGAGGACCTACAGTTTAACGTGGAATCCGAACCACGGTGAGAGGCCTGGCATTCCACACATTCACATGACGAGTCCTAATGATAGTAAATTTGACAAATCAAATTAGCTCGAATTTTTTATGGGAGGCCATTGACTTTTATAAGCCCCCGATAAATTTTTCGGCCATACCAGGAATCGAACACGGGACCTACAGCTACCAACTACTGACAAAGTTAAGAAGTCGGTCTTTCCCTCTTGTTACGGCTTTGTTTAACTTACCCCTAAAGTTATTTTAAAGTTTGGAACGATTGTTTGTACTTTACAAGGGGCATGGGTCTATTGTTTATATTTCAACTGTTTATCCACCAACTCACCACGCGCCACCCATACCCCATGGTCATGGCATCCATGCACGTCGTGTCATTGCTAAAATTTTCCGCGATTATTTAAGGAACGAACTAACCTAATCCAACCTAACTAAACCTAACCTATCCTTACCTAAATTAAACTAACCTAGCATACAATACGGACCTTTTTTTCAGACCCTGTCTTTGATAATTATGTTCAAAAAATGTTAATTTTCCACCTAAAATATGGGCCAGTAGTGAAAAAGAACGCCCCTGTAAGAGGTGCTAAAATAGGCCTACATTCATACTGATTTATAAATGTATCACGTTCTCGTTTGTTGTTACATCAATACCTCTATTTTCCTATAAAAATGGGGTGTGGTGAGTTGATGGGATTTCTAATATAATATTCCCAAAAAGGGAACAAAACTAGCCCCGTGACGTGATCTACTGGTTGGTAGTTTAGGTTTTACTCGCGTCACTTTTGAGTCTTATTTGAGTAGATCCGTGGGTGAAAGTCCTAACCGCTAATTTATTTCAATGACGGTCAGCTCACAGGGATAATGTTTGTTAGCCGGTTTACGACGCGTCCGTGATTAGTCAATGGAAACTCAATATGCTAGTCACCGGGCTACCTCATGTTAGGTTAGGCTAGGCCAGGAAGGTTAGGTTACGTTAGGTTAGGTGTTGCCATATGAATCTCAGAGGCAACAAACAATGGTCAGTTTTTGATGCACCTATCATGTGCTGACATCTGACATACCACAAGACAGGTACACAATCTCGTCCTCTGCGCTCTCAGTAACTAGCCCCTAAATAATAAGACACACATGGAACTAATAACCCAGAGGAAAGAAGAAAATAAGAACACACACAGTCATAAGCTTACTTTATGCTTTCATACGTCACTTTTGATACCGACAAAATAATGTTATCAAAATATCAAAATGTTATTAATTTGAGCTACGAAAAAATATGTTTGTATTTTTATAACAGATGCTTTCTTTGAAAATTGGACTCAAGAGAATGAATTGTTATGAAGTTATTCTTATTGCGATTCCAATATAAGATTCTCGTGATCGGACGTGACCACGAAAGAGTCGAGGTATAAAAAACGAGAGGTGAGGTAAAAAAAAAAGAAAAAAAAAGACGCGGAACAAAGTGAAGAAGTGTAGGCTAAGTTACAAGCTTGAATGGACGGGAGATACTAGTTACTACGTCCAGCTTCAGAGAGGGAACTTAATTATGATGGTTGCAGAGTCGAGTTTTGAAGGTCATGCCAGATTGTTTGTTGGTAACCACACTTGAAGGTTGTTCAGAGGTAACACCATGGCTAAGAGGATCGCATTTTTGGAGGTACTAGTTTTAAATGTATCAGGTTTCTCTGTTACGATGTTAAGGTGGAATGGAAGGGATGCGAGCAAAAGGCCAGTGTTTTGGCAGTTTTTATGACAAAACTTTTTTATTTGTATAAAATAAAATACTTCTCCAGTAGAAACATAGAGTTTAATTTCCTTCAAACATTGATATCAACAGTTCTTGAATATCCATCATAATAGCAGCATTAGATTAGACACTTTTTAAATGAAGAGAAACGGTTTTCATTAAATTTCAGGACACCCCTGACAGATATTCAAGAAATGTTGAGGTCACCACATGAAGAAAATTAAATCCTTTGTTTGTACTGGAGCAATATTTTATTAATTTGGTCCAAAAAAAGTTTTGCCATAAAAATTGCAAAAACACTGGCCTTTTCTTGCGTCCCCTACATTCCCACCTTAAGGGCATACTTTAGTAGATACGCCTCATCTCGACATTTAATTTGTGAGAGGATTTTAAAAAACTTACAAAGAGCACTTAAGTATTAAATAACACTCTTTTAAGAAATTACGTTGAAATACATCACCTCAGGTTTTCATTCTAGTTTGTTCAAAACTCTTTTGTTTGGGATCATGTTTTTCAGGGGTATATTTTGGATACTTTTTTCACCACGTATTAATACCCGTTCAGGCTATAGGCACACATTAATTACGCTAAAGCGATAAGGATGGGGAAGGCAGAATATCAGAGGAAACGTACCAATTTTTTGCGTGGACATCAAGTGGGAATCGGTCCCGGCACAGATTTATCTGATTGCCAAACCCTTCCTTCACCTCTGACAAGACGTGTATTAATCACAACTTGTGAATGTGAAGAATGCCAGGCTTCCACCATGGTTCGGATTCCACGTTAAGCTGTAGGTCCTCCATTTCATCTCACAATCACCCTACCATTACACATTAGCGTAAGTGCGTATAACCCGAACGGGTAGTACGACGTGGTGTTAGTAGTAGTAGTAATAATAATATTAATAATAATAATAATAATAATAATAATAATAAAGTGGGAAATAATTTAAGAAAAACTCCCTCACTACACCTAACCGTGATTTGAACCCCGATCTTCGTCAACAGCAATCCAGTCCAAGAGAAGGACGCGTCAAACCATGCGACAACCGATGCAGTTTTATTTTCGACACTGTCGACAGTTATTTGGACACTATCATTAAGTTTCTTAAGTCATTAATAATTGCTCAATAGAATGAACCTACAAATCTCAAACTACGAGTATTTCTCCAGCATGTTTCATGCTGATACACTACGAGTAGCCTAAATAATCTTATTCATTGGCTTTATTTCTTCGGTGTAGTTTTTGATAAGTAGTTTGGTGGGCTCAAACATTTAATCCTTGTTCCTAAATTTTAAGATATTTGTTTAAATATTACTACGATTCTTTCCTTTCTTGGTCAATTTAATATTGTGAGATAAGCTATTTGTAACTTCCAAAATGAATATGTCAATTTAAGGTATATTCATCTCACTTAAAGTGGATGAGGTGACCGTCATATAAACCATTCCATTTTCCCCTGTGCAGAACCACAAGTGAGATTCCGTGCGCAGTTTGTCACGCAGGTTGCATCACGAGTGGGCTGGATAGAAAAGGAACTCGAGGAAGGAATGAGAGGAACAAGGAAAGGTGAATAGGCGAAGAGAGGTTGGAGTTCAAACCTGAGCCGGGCAGACCTTCCTCGCGGGCATTTCGTGACTGGTGTGTTGCCGTCTTGAGCGAGGCTCCATTCGTCATGACAAGGGATGGAAGGTAGGGGGAGAGTTGTTTCGCCACAAACAAGAGGGATCTAGATTCTCAGAGGTCAGGGCGGCACGCACTAACTCACTACTCAATAAAAATCTGTTCACTCTGCCAGTTTTGTTACCATGGTGCGAAAGGACGCTCAAGGATTTTAAAGTTACACTCCAATTCTCGTAAGAAGGACCTTTTAGAGAATACAAACACAATTTTGTTGGTAAACATTTGCTAACACGTTCACTATTTTATTGACGTTATTTTATAGTTATTGATGATTAGGGCTGTGTGAAGGTAATTTTTAAATATGAAGTGAAGTCTGTTGCATATTTTATTGGACATTTATTAGCACCCCTCACTTATTTTGTTGCGCCTTTACGGTCAATACAAACGGGCAGTAATAATAGTGATTGCTATGATCGATTTTTACGCGCAGCAAGTCCAAGCGAATATTGAAATCTGAGTTGTTGTTTTTTTAGCACTGCGTCTTACTACCTGTTCAGGTTAGACGCCTATGAACTAATTACACTAATGGGTTAGGGATTATGAAGGCTTAATTTAGAGGAAGTGCACCTGCATTTGCCTAGAAATAAAGTGGAAACCCATTGAGGAAAACTACCCTCATTCCACCCGACCGGGATAGAACCCCGATCTCCCCATGTTCAGCGGTCTAGTCCATCACGAGATTAGCTTGTTAGACCACACGACCACCGAAGCGGCTGATATTAGCTGTAAAGTAGGAGCCCAAGTTGAAGATAAGGTTTTTATTGTCGTCACATATTACTACTTTTAATTTTTAAATTATTCATTTAAGTGTATACAGTTAAAGAGAAAGGTTTAAGAGAAAAGAAATAAATGGTACAGTACACCGCACAGACTTTCTTCCGCTTTTATCTTAAAATGGGCATTTACTAAAAACTCGTAAGATTTATGAAACGAAATGATAGGTCTATACATTGTTGTAGAAAGACTACACAAAAGATCATAAATGAAATAATATACACTGTTACTTACTCTTTGGTACTAGGAACAAAGAACACTGTTACAGAAAAATTAAGAAAAGATATACCTTTTTCCACCAAAGTGCATAGTTTTTAAATTCATTTTCAAAGATCTGAATTAAAAAGTATATATATATGCTTATAACTCAGAATTTATTGGTTTTATAAAAATATATTTCGAATAAAAGATTTTTATCTTTAATAGTACTACAACTTTACAACTATAAGTTATTTTTTATTTAAAATATTTGTGAACAAATGATGAAAATTGGAACATTTCCCTATGTAAAACGCCCTAAAAGTCACTTTCATGAGAAAATGAGAATTGACATCTTGTTTCTACACCTTGGAGGGAAAGTATTATAATCATTAAAAAATTTAACTCAATATTTTGATAAAATATCGACGTTTCATGACCACCTGAAACCAGAAAAGTTGTTTTCGCAATGCCATCTGCCTGCCTGCCTATACCTTGGGCTAGAGCCAAAACTATTTTACTGATTGGGATAAAACTTGGTATCTGGGGATTTTTAAAAGGTCCCGCCGAGGGGTTTTTGGGATTATATATTTGACCCTAAAATTAAGGGTCAGATATCTAATTCCTGGAGAGTAAAAAGAGAAAAAAATCGATTTTCTGAAAATTAGCTTTAATGATTTTGATTAAATTTTATATCTAGACATTGTTTATCATGATAAACAAGATGGCAACTCTCGTTTTCATATGAAAATGACTTTGAGGGTACTTTACATGGTGGAAATTGTCCAATTTTCATCATTTCTCCGCAACTATTTGAGATACGAAATAATATATTATTGTAAAACTGTAGCATTATTAAAGATAAACATAAATTAAAAATTAAAAACAAGAAATCTGATACATTATTTTTAAACAATGTTTGAATGTGCTATGCTATATTAAAACTAGATTTGCATAGTTTAATTTGGAGATAATTTCAGGTTGAATAATATGATTTTCTTTATTGTAAATTAAAAGTTAAAAAGAAAGCATTGACAGGCCACTGATTTTGTTTACGGCTCTTTATAGGAAAATAAAGGAAAGTTTTGTCCAAAGACTAACTTTACCGACGACAAAGGATAACCTTATGTTGGGAGACATAAGCCGGATGTTTTTATGACAAAACCTTCACATGATTCTCTCTTGTCGTGGATACGATACACATCGCAATAATCGTCGAGCAACATCTTGATATGAAGAATTGAATCTCACGATTTTGTTATTAAAAGAACATGCTAGATAGAGACTCTTCATACGGAGTACTCTTTGTCACTGACAAATATTGTGAACCTGGGGTTGTTACAAGAACATGTTATACTCTTCACACGGAGTATTGTTACTGACAAACATTGTGAACCTTGTGTTGTTGCCATAACATGCTAGACTCTTCACACGTATTATTGTCACTGACAAACATTGTGAACCTTGTGTTGTTACAAGAACATGTTATACTCTTCACATGGGTTATTGTTACTGACAAACATTGTGAACCTTGGGTTGTTACAAGCACATATTATACTCTTCACATGGGTTATTGTTACTGACAAACATTGTGGACCTTGTGTTGTTACAAGAACATGTTATACTCTTCACATGGGTTATTGTTACTGACAAACATTGTGAACCTTGTGTTGTTAACAAGAACTTGTTATACTCTTCACACAGAGTATTGTTTACGACAAACATGGTTGGTACGAGTACGACTGTACTTTGTGACCACTCTCGCTTTAAACAACACTCCTTTCAATATTAATTAGTTTTTGTGGTTGTCTTGACACCATATTCTGCAGCTGTTGGTGATCTGGGAACTAACAAGGAGGTAATTTGAGTACTAATATTACATTCTACAGAAATCCTTTTTTTACATGCACTATTCTATTTTTATTTATCACCGCGTCTTACTACCTGTTCAGGTTGTACGTAAACTGGACAAGTTTTGAACAAATGTTCACGCCTATACTTAATCTTCTTATTTTTAAGTCAACAAACCGAAGGGTGCTTAATATATTTTGTATCTATCCAGTGCTTGACACGCACTAAGCCTTTTGGCTGGTTAGTGCTACCTGCACCATCTGGTATAGATCCCATGTACTTGGGTAGTCCAGGAAGTTTGGTGGTACTCCGTTGCCTTCCACACTGAATTTCTATGATCGAGCTCGAAAGGGCCTACCAATTTGGCCAGGAAAGGTATTTTCACATACCTTCCAGGGTTATTTTACATACCACAATCAACATGGGACCGATGGCTTTGCTTCCTCTATGAAGCAAGTTGTTCTACGGATTTGTATCTCAATAAAAATTCGGTGACCTTGGCTGGGTTTTAACCCACAAACATCGGGTCCTGAGCCGAGAACTTTACCCCAAGACCACTGAGGTCGTCACATATGATCTACTGCACTATCTATTATCCAAACATTTCATAAACTAAGTAAATTACTTACTAGCCAAATCACTCTTTTATATACCATCAATTGGTAATCCGTTAAGAAGTAAGCCTATTGAGCCTTAGTATTATTTAAATAATATCTCAAAATGAAAGATCGCTCAATAATTCTCACCCACCACACTCGTTATTTAATGTTCCACGTCCACCACAAAATACTGAATATCCTGGCTCACTAGAAGTAAATAGGTCTCATACGTGATTGATTTGTTTGTTTGATGTAAATTCAACAATCAAGTAATACCCATTGAAATGTTTTATTTAAACACACTAGTGAACACTATCCTATTAGTTAAATGTTGTAAGGTTTCAATTAATTATCTGCTCTCTGATCAATGGACTGGAATTGAAAACTAAACTGAGGGAGGAGAATGAAATTGAATTGTTTATAACAACCACAGGGTATAAGGGTTCTACAGGTATATTCTAAATAAGTTACTTACATACATACATACATACATACATACATACATACATACATACATACATACATACATACATACATACATACATACATACATACATACATACATACATACATACATACAT
>CABFWB010008700.1:0-16500 GCA_902151455.1 Timema bartmani
AGAGTCTATTGGTTTTTCCTGTGGGAAAATTTGAAAATTTAAGTACTGCAAAATGCAAATGCATCAAAAGAAATACAATACTATCCAAAATAATTTAAAATTTCTAAAAATTGTCATTTTACTGTAATTATTATAGCTATTAAGTTTTTATAAACAAGCTGCTTGTAAACAAATTTTTATGGATGCATACTGTTAGAATATACAAACATTCAAGTTTCAATAAATTTTTATTTTGGAAATTTTATTTATAAAATTATTTAATGAGCTAATATCTGAAAATTCAAATAAGCAACTTGCACTCACTCTTAACTCACAAAATCACTTTTGAAGTAATTCACTTTAGTCTTATGTTAATTTTCCTTGGCTTCATATAAAGTTCATTGAAAGCTTCATCCTCCGTAAATGACACCTCTAGATGTATGTACATGAGAGCAAGCCAATTAAGTCTGTCTTCACTTGTAGAGTTCCTCAGGTATGATTTCAACAGCTTTAGGGACGAGGAAGAAGAGTTCATTTGTGCACGTTGTTACGGGAAGTGTAGCCGTTATTATGAGAAGTTCATCTTTGACAGGAAATAGATTCACATTACACATAGCTTCAATTGCATTTGTGGGCTTTTTATCAGATGACTTAATGAACTGGTGCGACAGTGTCAGTTCACCTTCAAAATTGTCGGGCTCGGGAAGATAATAAAATTGAGCCAATTTCTGAACATCTTTTACTACCTCGGACATCACCACATGATTTGGTTCACTCTGATAAACAAGTGATTCAAATGGTTGTAATGTATCTTTGTGAGTGATAAACTTATCATTAATAGAAGTTATAAATCCATCCAAGAATGGTATGAAAATCACCATTATAAAGTAATCTTCTGGGCTCTGAGTGGGAACATTTTTTCTGTTACTCTGGAGACCAACAGTTCGAGGTTTTGCAACAGGAACACTTAGTTCATTAAGATACCTTCAACAGTTTTATAAAAGGAAGAAAAATTTACTTCAGCTTCCGCTCTCATTTTCTCAAGTGAGATTTTTACATTCATTGCAGACTGAACTGCTAAGCTGAGGTATATGTTTACAGTTTGTAGATATTTGCTGAGAAGAAGTGTCAACTTGAACAAACTAAAAACATCGTTCTGTGAGGTGCATATGAGTAGGTGGGTAGTGAGGCCTGGGGGGGTTTCAAGTTTGACCCCCCCCCCTCCCCCTTGGCTGCGCCAGTGCGTTATGGCTGTATCTTATAGCCTACGCCTTATTGGAACCAACTACCTTTTAGAGAATGCAAACCCTTTTTAGTGGCCAAAATTTATAACATTTTACTATTTTATTTAGTGTTATTTTATAGGTACCAATAAAATCTATCAAAAATTATAGACGCAGATCACATGACCTGATGTATGCATATGAGCATGTAGATCTAGTAGCTTTTCTAGCTGTTAAATAATGTTCTACTCATCAAAATTGGACAGTAGCTTTATATTGCCATCAAAAGTCCCGACAAGTCTTTGGTTGCACTTGCAAAAACTTTTAAGTAGTAGCCGCTCTCATAGCTTCATACAGATTCAGGCCTTAAATATTAAGTGAGGAACTAACTAGCCCATAGCGTCGGTAGTGAAGTTAAAATCTTGGCCAGGTGCACTAAGAGTGGTCTGTGTATTTTAATAACTATCCGAGTACTTAATTTTTTATCATAATTCTATTTATAAAATGGCTATTTATTAGATTTGCATTGATTTATTTATTTAAGCCTCGATTTTTATAGGAACTTTTAACCACCAACATTGATTGAAAGACACTAAAATTTGGCATTGTATCAATATGTTTTATTTGATTTATTAATTAAAAAGTTATCAAGAGCTTTGAATAATGCTTCCTTGTGGATTACTGTATAGTATTTCTTCAAATCGTTAATTAAATTAACTAAGAATATAAATACAATTTCAATTTTTATACACACTACTGTGGTAACATGAGTTTCCAGTTTTCAAATCATGGGCTTCCTATGAAAATTTTAGAATACTCATGTTTTTAAGGAAATATAATAATTTTTTTTTAATGTATGATGAAATAATTATATAATTTTAGCTAAATTATTTGGAACAAAAAACTAAAGATATATATGTAATAAAAAAATAAAAAACGGCAAACAATTTTTAATGCATTTTTGTGCCAATACAGGCTAGTGATAGCTTTATCTTATCTAATGAGGCAGGTTGGAAAGGGTGGATTTTAATTGACTGCAGTAGTCCAGAGAGAGAATTAAAAACCAAATATTGGGTGCAATGCAGTTGGTTAACAATGAACTCCAAGTTAATCAGTCACATGCAGCCAACCCTTCAATGTGAACGCTTATTTTTGTTTTTAAGTTGGTAAATCACTAAGCCAAAGGTGCACTAATCAAATACCTGGCAAAAACCCATTTTTAAACTATAGAAGTCTGGGAGTTGAAGGAGGAGGCAGAGGACAGGGTGCAATGGCGGTCTAAGTTCACTGACAAACGAAATGAACCTGTCGTAAGAAAGGATACCTAATAATAACAATAAAACATGGTGTTAGAGTTTAAATATTTTTGTGCTGTTAGATAATTAAAAATCTATTTTAAAAACCTGCCAATTAAATGTTAGGCTTGTCTAGTTTGGTTTTCTGGCAAAGAGGAGCTTGTGGGTCAAATCTCGACCAAATGTGCTGAGAGTAAGGTTTTTTTCTAAATCGTTTCCACTCACCCACCACACAAATGATGGTAAATTTCTTCTAAAGTTCTATCTTCTTCATCTTTATTCGTTTGTGTAGTTAAATACAGATATCCTGGTAGGGTAGTTAGACATGTACATATATATGTACCTATAATAAACAATGCAACTTATTCAAAGAGAGAACTAAGCTTATGAACATACCATTTAGGATGAGATTATATTTATGCTATGAACGCTTGATCAAGAGACGTACATAAGAAACTGGAAACTAAAGTTACCATAATATCTGTTGTAAAGAGATAGGTAAAAATGTTAAATGTAAAACTTGAATAAAGTAAACGCTTACAAATAACTAGGACAGCGTACATACAGAGAACAACTGGTGACAGAAATTCAAAAGGCTGCGAAGACATTTACAAATATGTTATAGTGTTCACCCCTACAATAATATGAAGGTGAACCTTAGTCAGTGGCGTTCTGTAAAATATTTGGAATATTATTCCGACAAATTTTTTAATTATTTCCCAGTGAGTAAAAGTAGTTTTCACTTTCTTTTGAATTTGGTAGCCCCATGTATTGATAAAAGAATAACCAATTGGCGGGAACCAATATCAGCTAGGTAGTTTTCAATAAACTGTGCGAATTTGATGTTTTCTTGCTATTCTGACACCATAATTGGAAAATATTAGCTCTATCAAAACAAAATACTGTCGGCAACTGAAGAAACTGAGTGATGAGTTTACAACATGTCATAACTGGAGTAACTTTAGTTGCTGGGTCACTCGTTAGTCGCATTGCTATCACTTTCGAGTTGACCCAGTATAAACACAAACATTTAACTCTGTGTGCTCTGTAAGAGTAACTCCATTTGCCGCTGAGTTTCCGTTGCCGTTTCCGTCACCAGTTGCTCTTTGTATGTATGCGGTCTAATTGAAAACATTACAACTTCAATAAAAATACCTCAATTACATTTGGACGACTATACCCAGCCCGTCTCCATTCGATGATTCCAAACAAGAATCCAAAACAGAAAGGTGGAAGACTAGTATTTGGGTGCTCTCACATTATGACATTAAATGACAAAGTAAATAATGTAAGCAACGAAAATTTACAAAGCAAAGTTTATTTGAACCAACTGCTTTGGCTAATAAAATATGGTAAAGACAATACAGACTTATAAATTACTAAATTAGTTTGAACCAAAGTACTAAGCAGACTTATCAGGATGAAGGTTAAATAAACACATAAGTTATATCCACAAAATAACAATAAGCCTATTTTATCTCAATCAATTTGGCTTATATTAATATACTTTGACTTATTGGAACCCTTTAAATTAATTAACAACTTTCTATTACAAACATAATCAAAGTGAAATACCACTAAACAATTTAGAGTCCTTTCACATGGCATGGGTTGCCACATTATTTTGTTAAGAGAGTCATGTGTCAGTCACACGGCTTATTAATTGTTATATTTTTTGTTATGTTCACAGTTAATATTTTAGTAAGGAGTGTTATTAATACAAAGTTAAGGCTAAGTTAAATTGTTGTTTAGGGATTAATCATCACAAAAAGTGGTCAAATAACAAAACAATTTCTAATAATGGTAAGAGTCAAAATTACAATATGAATACAATACATAAAGTTATAGATGAAATAGATGAGGTTGTGATTATTATGGAGTGTTAAAAATTGTAACAAATTAAAACAATTGTATGAAAAGTTAAAATGACATTATTTTGTGACCATGTGATGAGAATAAATTAAATAAATTCATAGAATAAGTTGTAAATTGATTAGAGAATATTAACTAGCTTTTAAATTGTAAACGATTCTTTTCTAAAAGATGGTTTGATTGACATTGAAAACAAATTGTTGTGATATGGTGATAATTATATATTGATAGTTGATTATTTAAGATTTTGTAGTTAATTAAAATGAATTAATTAAGAATGAGATATAAAAATAAGTTAGTCCCTTCTTATTATTAGATGGTTGACAGAATAATTGTCATCCAAATTCAAGACCCATTCAATATACTATGATTTTGCTCTTAATATGTGACAAAGATAAAATAGAAAGAGAACTTAGTGCAAAGTTGTGCTTATGAAAATGAAGAAAAATATATTTGTAAATTCATCTCACTTTAAAATAATAAACACACAATATTTTTAGTTTAAAACACAATATTGTGATTCTAGAAAATATGAAAATGATATTTTTTGGTGATTTATTAACATTTTAAAGTAAATACATCCAAAGTTTAATGTTTCAAACTTCTGTCTAACCTTCACTTAAAGAGATTAATTTCTTGATATCAAAATTGCCTTTTAACATCATGGGTGTCTCTAAACTTAATAACCGTAGCAAAAATAGTAGGGTATTAGAAATAAGTTCTAACATTAAGTCTAAATATTTGTACTACTCAACCTCTTGTAATTTCTAGAATAATATTAGCATAAGTAACTCAAATTGTAGGACCGACCATGAGCTGAAATTTGTAGAGTATAAATAAATAAAAATAAATATATAAAACCGTGTTACACATTTAATATGAACTGACACAAATCTTTAACCACTTATTAATATGATTGATTAAAGATGCAACAAAATATTTGACTCTGTGTGGAGAGGCTTATAAAATTGTGTGGTTTCCCACAGTTATACCTCCACTGACTGTCAGAAGATTACAAAAAAAAAAAGATATAAGAGCCAAATTCTCCAATTTATAGCTGCCGCAAATGATTTATTTTTATTTTCAAAATATGATGAATTAGACTTGTTACATTATTACAACAAACATTTTCTGGAAGCAACAAACGTGTGTAGCCCTAACAAAATAAACTAGTTTGATGTTAGGTTTGTGCTAGGTTTAAGAGCTATTCATTATAATATTGGTGTATCGGTGCTACATCAATCTGTAGCTTAGTTTGTGGAAAGATTAGCCAGTAATTATGTACCATTGCCCAGGGGGGCACCCAAATATATAATCATACATTCTTTTCATGGAGGCTCTTTCCATGTCCCGATGAGGTGAGAGGATGATGGTAGTGTGTATGACAGGGTGGAACCAATGAACATCTTAATGTAGCTTAGCCTAATTAACCAAACCCTTGTAACCATGGGAATTATTCCTCTTTTGAGAAAAATCCTCCAATACCAACTGGGAATTGAACCCGGGACCTCTAGATTATAAGCCAAGAGCTCTGACGATTATACCATGAGGCTATTCAAGACATATTCTTTGAAAAATAGGTTGAATAATTATGTGGAGGTAGTTTTAAAATAGCAAAGATAGACTTCTATGGGAAGTTTGTTTCTTTAGCACAAATTTAATTACGAAACTAAATTACCAACATTTAAAAAAATCTGCTAAAATCAGTGCCTTTTCCATTAGTAATGATATTTTAAACTGACATGGTTCAAATAAACTTGTTTCGTTTTAAAGTAAACTAGCCAATTTTGTATTATAATTTAGGCATCATAAATGGATATTTTTCCAAGTCATTAAATTAATTGATCTTTTTTATGTACTGCATCTCACTATCCATTTAGGTTTTCCACATTGAAATGATGAATTAAGAATGAAGGAGGTAGAATGAAGAGGATATGTACCTAAATTTGCATAAAGGGACAATGGGAAACCATTTAGGAAGAACCACTCTTAGTACATCTAGCCTGTATTCAAACCCTGATCGCCTTGTCATTGGCAATTTAGTTTATTGTAATAGAGACGCATTAGGTCATCCAACCACTTAAGCGAGTGAAAATCACACAATGAAATGCATCTTTCAATAAAACTATGTCAAATAAAAATAATATGTTACAGGTATAAAGAGTTTATAGAACACAGGCCAGTGCCACATAATTTTACCATGGGTGAATCTGGCTCCCATTACAAGAGGTAGGTTCTGGTAATAAAGACAATATAGGCTAAAATTAATGTTTTATATTACATAAATGGTCCTTTCCCCTTCAAAAAACTATTGATAGGCACAGTTATTTGATAACACATTAATATTAAATAGTTTAGTGTCTCAAAATATGAATTAGTAGACGTTCCTTTAATAATTTATTGATAAATTAATAACCAAAACTGAATGCAAATGAATCTGTAACCATTCAACTAACACCCACAGCAGCACAATATCTATTCATTTTAGATGTGTCTTCATTGCAATAAATTAATGAAACCCAAAAATTGTTTTGTGTTTTTTGTTTTAAGTACTATCATTAAAAGTACCATCTCGATAAGCCCTTAAAAAGCTGTTAGCTCAATTTACTAAGAATTTATTTTTTATTATTGAAGTGGAGACAAGGGGACTAGTCTGTAGCTTACTAGCAGGGAGCTGGACTTTGATCAAAGATAATTGTGTGTTACATCACAAACAATGTAAAACCTAATTTTCATAGGAAGGGAATTTTATAAACAACAAACTTTTTTTTGTGGCCAAATTTGATTAGTGATTATTAGAAAAACAAACAACATGTTGAGGTATGTAATTCACAAAAAATTGAGTGAAAAACACCTTGAACACATTTCCTTTTCTCCTTTCATACATATTGTCATTTATACATATGCTTTGTTACCAAATGCATTCCATACTCTTGTGCTGTAGGTTGTGAGCTGGCGACTCAATGTGTTCCCGCTTTTCCATCTTTATTTCATTCTTGGTTCACATTATTTCCACATGCAAAGTTAGCGTAATTGGTTAGTACATTACTCTAGCCCAGCTACATTTAAAATGTAAAAATATATCCTCACGCTCCTCTCCTCTCAGTAACACCCAGTCCAAAAAAAAAGAAAATGGATGTTGCAAGGTTACTCCTTTGATGTCCATACACTCTCCACACCAAAATAAGCTTGGAAGGTAAGGAGTATTTAATTACTCTTCCTCAACAATTTTTTGGACATTTAATGGCCATAGAAGCTATTTGGGGAAGGTTCCCTTCATTTTATTCTTTCATCTTATTCAAATATTTTCCAGTACCCTCTGCCACCCACCCATCCCTTTTTTACAAGTGTTGCAATTGCAACACCTTAACCTTGGGATGGGCACCATTGCCTTTTCCTATAAAGTGAGTTAAGCTTAATATAATTTTAAATATATATCTTATTTACTTACTCTTCGGAACTCAAAAGTTCATTGCGGCATTTAGAAAGCTACGCCACACCCACTATCTTGAGGTAATTCTATCCAGTCCCCCTCGTTACACCCCATCTCTTTCGGATCCATTATAATGTTATCCTCCCATCAGTGTCTAAGTTTCCCCAATGATATTGTCCCATTAGTTTTGCCAGTTTGTCTTGAGATATTAATTATAAATTACAACGGGGATCTAAAACTAACTTTCACTTATTTTATATGTTGCCTCTTAGCTAATGGATGAGAAAATAGTTATTGATTAACACAGGGGTTCCCAAACTGTGCGTCACAACACCTCGGTCTTAGCCTGGAGCATTACGGTTATAAGGAAAAACTAAAACTTATAATGTATAGTGAAATGCAACATGCAAATTTTCAATACGTGTACTCATACATAATTTAAAGGATGGAATAAATCATACAAGAAAAAACATTTTTCGCCATTATGAACAAATTTTACACATGAGATCATGTAAAACAAAAATATGTCTAATCTAATTCCTTCTTATTCCGCTCTGTAATTTTGTTCTAATTTTGTATTTTTAAATTTAAAAGAATACAAGCTAGTAATGTAAATTACAATTTTCTTTTAAGAAACTACCACTAAATCAAATTTGGGCTATTTTTTTTCTTAATATTGGGTACAGGAGCGTCGCACAGAAAATCTGACTTATGAAGGGCAGTGTGGTCTCAAAAAGTTTGGGAGCCCTTGAATTAACAGACTATCAGTATGTTTTTCTGAAACAGAATTTAAACCTACACAACCTTTATCTTGTACAGAATAAATATATTTTTGTTGGTACCATAGAACGCCTTCCTTGCACAAAGCTACATAAATTAACCTGAACACAAAGGTGTCAGCACCAGTGAATAAAACATAGCACAACTTCAACTGTTGCAGGGTTTAAGTGGTTGCACTCATGTGACATTTGACACTAATCTAATAAATCAATCACCCACACGTGTGAGCATGCTGACTAAACGTCAAGCTCATCTAGTCTGTTATTCCGATGATGGAAATGTTGGTGTTCAAATCCCTGCTAGATGTATTGAGAGTTTACCCCCCTTAAATTGTTTCCCACTCTCCTTCCACACAAATGTAAGCACATTTACTCTAAATTATAGTTTGCTCAACCCTAGCTCATTATTGTAATAAAATGTATATAGCTCCGGACAGACTTTAAAATGCAGAGCAAAAAAACCCCCGATCAATCTCAAGTTGAACTGAATAAATCTAAAATGAACGTGGCAAACTATAGTCCATAGTCTCTATGAATAGATGAAAACCTTTTAGCCAAATGTAACAGTGATATTTCTCAAACCCTCTTTAACTACAATAATGCATTGTTGCCAGATATGGATTTTTAGGAATCCATGAGTGAGAAACATTGCTACATTTACAATGGTAGGAATTTTCTCACTCAGTAAAGTAATTAAATTATGAATTTATGCCGTCTAATAACCAAAATCCGGAAGTAGTATATCACAGACACCTTAAATGCTTTATAACATGATTCGCCTAAAAAACATGGGTGTCACATGTACCGCAAAAGTCTGTCTAAACTAGGGGGTTTCCAATACTATCCATCTCTATTAACAGAAATTAATCTAAAAAATATAACCTTAAAGATATTTTGAAGGATTTTTTTCCCTTAAAGCGATTGGCCCTTTTCATTTGGCATGGAAATGCAGAGCCATTGGAACAAACGATTATCTTCAAGAATTTTTATTGTTTTGCAATTTTCTTTTCAGAAACGGTTTGCTCAAGAATAGAAGCATGTTGATTAAGTTATACTTTTTATATACACACCTCCTCTATAATTTTAACAATGATCAAATATCAATAAAATTGAAATTTTTCAATAGAAAACTGCCGGCTTCATAACAACAAATAAGAAAATATAACAATTAATAAACATCAATACATTATCTTAGAAGGGGTGTTGAAAATATTTACATAAAAATTTCACTCTTTCTCTAGAAAACTGATAGTTCCAAACATGTGATTTTTCCGCAAGACCTGTCTGGCAGCTAGCACCAGCTACAGTTTCCGTGATCCATTTGTTCTTGTTGGTGCGGAAGGATACTTTGGTCAGTTGTGAAGCCATGCCACGCCTTTTACCCTCCCACCCACCATCCCACAAAATAGGTTTTAGATTTGCAATCGACAGGGCCAAGGGCCTTAAAAGATATTGGAGATGTAGCATTTATTTTATCACAAACCTCAATAGGACCATCCCTATATTTAAGTTATTTTTACATTCAAATACACATCACCTTTAGATTAAAAGATCACCCATTATTTGAAAAATTTGGTTTGGACATGAGGTTTAAAATTGTTGGACTTGGATGGTACCATACAAGGTCACTCATGACAGGGTTAGTATTTGAGTCCTGGCCAGGTGCACTAGTGGTGGTCTTTAAACTACCCTCCTCACCTCTATTCCTCGATAGCAGGTGTGTTAAACACATAAATTAAAAATGTATAATTTTAAGTAATTTAAAATGTGTGTAAGTTCATTATTTGTTTTAATTTTCAGCTAGTAATGAGGATGGAAGGGGAGAGGATTCCAAGAAGATTGATGGATATGAACAGTGGCATATTCTCTGGCTATGCTAGTCCTGCACCGCATACTCATGATTATATGGACTAGTTTCTAAAATCAATGTTATATGTGCAAACTGTGTAAATAGTAATGTTTAAATTTTGAATAAATATACATGTATAATGTATCTAAATATTATTAATTTGTAAACTAATATTTGTTCATAATTCAAGAATATTGTGTTTTAAGTAATTATTCTTCCAAAAGGGTATATCTACCCAGATTGTGAAGCTCAGGACCTGCTGCATGAAAAAAGCAGGCAAGGCTAGAGAAGTTCTAATGACCTTGACCAATGTCTATGGGGTTGCAACAACCGCCTTTCCCCTCGCCAACAAACATTGGCCAATGAATGAACTAGGGTGTTTAGAACCCAGGGCCTGCTGAATACTTATCGCAAGCAAGACAATGTGCCAACTGTTGAACAAATATTCAAGAATCAATATCACAATTATTTTATTTACTAAGCTAGTATAGCTCAAATAAATAAAATAAATACAAATAATATTTGTAAAATAATCGTATAAACAAGCAAACTATGTAATAATTAAATACATATTTAATTATGTTTATGCATTCTAGGCAATGTATCATCATGTATTTGGCAAGCATAGTTACCACCATTTTAGAATATACACAGGTGAAGTAGGAGTGGGAGGGTGGGGAGTGAGGGGCTAATTTAACTGTAGTAGGCCTAGCTAGACAGTGTTTTTGTTTTTTAGTATGAGGTATTTATGGAGTTTTATTAGTCATTGTGATTTTATATAATTATACATCAAGGAATCCCAAAAGTTAGGAGTGTAATTTCACAGTTTCAAAATGAAACGATCAGAAAAAGGAGAAATATATTGTATTTTCAGATTTAAATGTCTTAGCAATAAACCAATGATGTAGCGATAGAGAAATAGGCCCAAATAGGGAACAAATCTCCCCTTTGTTACTGTTACACACAGTTTATGGATCTAAATAGCTTCTGGAGCATATTTAGGATTTAATAGATAGTTTTAGTCTCATAATTTATATTGCAACGTGAGTTGGACAATCTACCTTATTTCTCCCACCAAGTTCTGATGGACGCTTGATCCATGTAGTACTTCATTTTACTCTTTTTATATATATATATATATATATATTACTTTGTGTATTGCTACCTGTAAGTCCGACACCTTAGCTCAGTGGGCAGTTTGCCTGCCCACTGAACTAAGGGTTCCAGATTTGATTTCTGGCATGGCTTAAAAAATATTGTTGGTAAAATTTGGATTTCCCCTCTCACGGTGATGAATTAACGGCCTGGAGGCTGGGTGTTGTGTTTGTTCTAGAGTTAAGTTAACTCGTATGCTGATATAATCACTTGGCCCAGAAAGTGCACGCTAAACACCTCAAATAAATGAAAATGCTACCTGTGTGTACTTTTAATTACACTCAACCAATTTAATAGTGAATGTCACTCTTATAAAGTCAGGAGTGTGCTCATAGCTCTTGGCCTTGACATTTTTGCTTAAATCTTAGATTATTTAGATATTGCGATGAACTGCAGTGTGCTGTGTTTTGATATTCCATTACAATTTGAGTGGATGATAATCATCAGTAGTTTCACGTATTTGGGGTGTTATGAGCATAGCGCTGGTGTACTTTTATGAAGTCAGAATATATAATAGGCTGTAAAGGTGAATATTGAAACAAATATATTAATAAGTCAAAAAAGAGAGATGAGGGGAGTTGAGAGGTGCGAAGTTTCCCAAGATAGAATGCGAGTACGAAAAAAACATAAATGTTTGAGATCCATTGTTCTAAACTAGAGGTACTCATGTTTAAATATCTCCAGGGAAAGCATCTCTTAACCTTCTTGGCCAACAATGGTTAAGAGTTTTTGACCCCCGAATCCTCCCTGCAGCTTTTAGAGTACAGCATACCTATTAATTTTCTCAGAATATCCCACTGGACATGAAGTATGTAAGGAAGAGACCGCAAGGGAGACCATGAAAGAGATGGGAGGAACAGATAGCAGCAAGTGTGCAAGTGAGAGGAGAGTGGAAGAGAGTGTATGAGGAAAAATGGTGGAAGGATAGAAGGAGATAGAGGTATTTTACTAAATAGACCCACAGGCTGGAAAACAGTTCATTATGATGATGATGATGATGATGATGATGATGATGTCATTCTTGTGAATAAGTTGTTAAGTTACTTTTCATTGATTGTGTTTAAACTTTTATTTTCAAAAATATATTTTTTCTAATAAACTTGATAGGATTTAAATATTTTTTTAAAATCTGAATAAATTGTTAACAAAATCAATTATTTGTTCATTAATTTAATCTTGACATAGGCCTACACAAGAAAATATACCAGAATTTTAAAATAGTTTGATAAATAATTTATTTCAGATTAAATAGGCTAGGTGTAACTTATCGGAAGAACCTAAACGTGCAAACAAAATACTTTAGCTTCTCAGACGATTTTCTGTGAATCAACTTTTTAAGTAGATTGAATTTTTAAGAGTTGATTGCATCTACATTGATTTTTGATCTAATTTATGGGTGATTTTTTACAAGTATATATCACCTCCTTTGGTTCTCTTAATCTAAGATGACAATCAAATACCCTTCCTGATCAAAAACGTTAAGAATTTGTAAAAATCAACTTGGTTCACTGAATCAAATGAGTTGCTAAATTATGAACAAATAAATATATCTCTTGTGACATGTTAAAATACTACAATGCATTTTAATTCACCTTTTTTACACCAATTTTTGTTTTACGTCATTTCCTTTGTTCCTAAAGAGGATCAAACAAATTCTTGTTCATTAGCAAGGCCACAAGAATAGTTATCAAAGAGAAAATGAAATAGTATATAAACCTATTATAAAACAATAATATAACACTGCTGTTGAAACATAAATTCAATGCCTTTGCCGAATAAGATGGGTCTTACATTTAAACCACAATGTTAGTTAACTTAGTTGCCGAAATAATATTTGCACACTATACAATTAGGTTTATATAATGTCGATTTACCCATGATAATTTTGTATGTATGTGATTTAATAAGATCTGTTTGTAAGGCTTAACTTAAAATTTCTAGCCGATTGCAGCTAAAAAACTTGTTGCATTGCTTCACGAAAACATAAAAAGTTGTAATCTATAACTCCTTGCCTGTCAAAGTTATCTTCCCTCAAAATACAAACCAATGCCAAAACTTTAGTGACTTCCCGCAAGTAAAGAATGGTCCCATTATTAAGCTTTATCAAACTAGAACTTTGATGATCAAATGCAACTTCATTGTCATCTCGTAGGCCATAGATACAAGAAACATCTATTACAACATCAATCATATCACAACATAGTTCATAGCTTTGCATATCTACAGGGGATGAGTCAGTTGCTATATAAATCTTGGAAACCACGTCAAAAAGAAAAGCTTTTTCAATAGCAGAGTTTGAGATGAAAATGTTCAGCAAATTCTCCAATGTTGGTAGTTGAGGGATAAGTTTCTGAACTACTTTGCTGAAAGCCTCAAAAATGCTATGGTCATATATTGAAGTCAAATGGAAGCTAAGATGAATCTGGTCATAGCCAGAGTCGCCCAAATTCTCATTAGCTCTCTGGTGTATCTCTCGCTGAGTTTCCATCTTGTAGTCATCAGAAAGTCCGTCCACTTTGTGTATGAAAACCTCAAATTTAATGCTTTGTTTCACTTTGAAGGCTTTTGTGACAGTCAAATGAAGTTTATTAAGAGCTTCCGCGTATTCATCCTGAGCATCAATGACAAAGATTACAGCACCACAGCCTCCAAATATCATATCAGAGTCAAAGGCTGAATCAAAGAAATCAATCTGCCCAGGGAAATCCCATATTTGGAATTGAACAAAGCTTGAGTTTGATATATCGTCTTTAATAATTTTATTTGTGCTTTCAAGGAAAAGCGTCTCATTGGGTGACATTTTGTGGAAGACAACCTTTTGAATAGACGATTTACCACTTCTACGCAGTCCCATAAGCAGTATCCTAGGTTTTTGTTCGCCTCCTATCGACACTGGAGGACCATCTCCTTCTTGGTCAAATGGACCATAGCCAAAGTCTTTGGGGAATGAACCAACTCCTACATCAAAGTGCTCATCCTCATCTGCCTCATAAGACATAATGAATTGATTATATATTGCTTCCGGTGAAATTTAATCACCAAAAGAATAAACAGCTAAATAAATAAACTTAAAAGTGAATATAAAACACTTAAACTAATAGTGCCGTTTGCAAGTGACTATGAGCTTACACTGAAAATATCGATGTATAATCTTGACAGTCGGAATACTCGAAGTACAATCATAAGTAAATATGGGTCACCATCATGTGACTATAAAAACAACAGCAAAGTACTTGTGTGACCAAAAGGCAAAAACAAATTAACCAACATGTCACTTGATTTGATACAGAAGCATATAATCGATTCGTCTTTGTTTATACAAAAGCAAAATCGTCCATTATATGCAACTACATGTAGTAAGTATCTCCTTTTACAATAGTTGACGGTGAAGTTAATGTTCTGAACACTCATCCAAAAGCGCTACTATAGTTGTATAGCCAAGCTCTCTTATCTGTTATAATATTCATAATAAAATCGGAACTGAATAAAAATATAATTTGATTTAATAATAAACAACAAAACTTAAGTTTAATTAAATTGAAATTTCAAAATCTATAGTTTAATTATAGTTGTTTCTCGAACTGACCTTTTATTGAAGTATTTTCAGAGATATCTGGTAGGGAAAAGATTATTACCTAGGTCATTTTCTATTAATAAAAGACAATCGTTTTAAGTAAGACGTTATACACTTCGTTTCATATAAACCATGTATTTTTCTTACGAATGTGCGTTTTGTATAAATATAAATACAGCATAAGTAGTAAAATAAAGCTGGTTTGATAATGTACCGGTATCTAAATAATCTGTACAGAAAAGAATCGAGCATGAAATTATGCAACATTCAAAAGAAAAAACATTGAGAACTGAAAATATAGAAAATTAGCAAACAGAGTATCAAGACAACCAAAATGAGGCCATAGAAGTGGCCATCTTTGATTTTGGTGGCGGCCATCTCGGATTTCCACATAACGTTGTAAGGTATTTTGAAGGCCATTTGGAATTTTCCAGAGTGATTAATTAGGATAATTAATATATTAGGTCCAATGTTAACATACTTTGGCTTTCAATAAAATAAAAAACTCACATTTTATAAATAGTATTTATATCGGCTACCTATTTATGTGATTGTTGCGGCTCTCAAGACTTTCGACGGTTAAAATATAATAATATATAATATGTATTTTAATAAGAATTACTCATTAATTAACTCAACAAATTAGTGAAATTTGCTAAAGTCATATGCCATGAGATTAAGCTGTTAAAATAAAAGCACCCAATAAACAGATTTGCTTTTTTCCCTCAATAACTACACGTTATACCACATCGGTGATCGAATGATTCAGGGAATAGACTGAATTTTTGATTATGGCGAGACCTGGTTCAAATTCCAGTCAAGTGTACTGAGGCCTGAGGGTGAGTTTTAATAAATGGTTTCTGATTTTTCCTCCACGCAAATGAGAGTACCATATATATCCTCTAAATTCTACATTTCTCTTTCTTACACCATTGTGAAAATATAAGGATAGTCCGAGCGTGCTAGTAAATACGTGATATGAGTGACATAAAAATTTGGGCCACGATTATTGCACAATTAAATTTTATTTTAGTTAATAATAATTATGCCCCTAAAATACATTTTTGATATCTTTATATTTTAAATACGTAAGGAAAGAATGAGTAGACAAATAAGTGGGAAAACACTTCTAGCATATATGAAAAGGATACATGAATATTAATTTCCTAAATAAAAGCTGTCCACGTCTGTCGAGATTATTAACATTGAGGCAAACCTGCCTGTCAGATATGTTCATCTTACTTCTCGTTTGAACTATCCACATTTAATTTCACTATTTTAAAGTGACTGAGAAAGGAATAATTTAGAGGAAATGTTCCCACATTTGCTTGAAAAGAGAGT
>CABFWB010008701.1:0-16498 GCA_902151455.1 Timema bartmani
GCCGTACCATTTATTTTTCGTTAGTACTCTCCCTCATGATGTCCCTCCTTCCGTTTTTATGTGTTTCCCGGTCCTTTGATCCCTGTCCTTGCTTTTTTCATTGTTTAAAGTCTGCCCGCGAGTCGCGAGCAGCGCCAGTTGCTCCGCCTGGTTTAATAATTTATATTCCCTCCCTTGGTTTCTTATCACCGGACGGACAGAAATTGCCCGCCGGGGATAGTTTATTTTGTTTTTCACGCCAGGGCTACGTATGGAAATGTCATAGTAGCCCTGGTAGTGTACTATTATTTACTCGGACCGACCCGCTCGACCGGGGTCAGAAAGACCGTATTTTCTTTTCGATTCTCCGGATACTTATTATTACTATTATTTTTTCTATGGTTTTCCTCTCCTCCCTATTAGTACTAAGTACATGTTAGGGTCCTGTCGACCCCATTAAGGACTACGGGGCGGGTTTTTATCATTTTCCCGCCCTTTCCCCAAAGATGATACAGATTCAATCCGTCAGGGCGCCATGTTTTAATCGTTATACTATGTTTTCATGTCTCGATGTACTGTTAGAATTCGAGAGCCCTTAGGGACTGGTGTTTTCAATGATTCTAAGTGTTTCCTGTATGTATGAACAAATAAGAGATGTTTACAAAAATAAAATTAACCTTGCAAACAAACAAACAAGACGCAAGCATCATATTGAATTATCTTTCATTGATCAGAGACATACTTCATACTTAATACTTATACTTATAAAGCATTTGATCATTTTTAATTTATCATGCCACACTTCATACCTATTAGAGCTAAGTTTTATACTTAGAATGCATATGATCACCCTTCGTTGAGGTAGTCGTGTATTATGTTTGATAATATATTGCGATTTGCTTTCGATCCTTATTCATTAACATACGTCGTACATCAGACACATAAGATATTTTATCTTCATTCATTGATTGATGTTATTCATCATACTCACAAAATATTTGAGCATTGAGTCATAGCCTACATCAAACTCATTCTGCAATAAACCAACCCCTTGGTGTAGTGGTCAGTGCAGCTGGCTACGAGTCTAGGGTTCCCGGAATCGATTCCCGACTATTACCTTGGGTATTTTTCACTTAAGGGGAATGATCCCAACGGTCACCAGGGTTTTATTAATTAGGTTTAAGTTAGGTTAAGACTCATACTGGCTCCACAACTTCATAATTATTATCACTACATCTCATTACGACGTGTAGACAACTTCATATAGTGTATCCTGTACAGGGTTCTGTCACACCAGGGTGGCTAATAATCTACAAAAAAGGCGACAGAGCCTGGATTTAATGTCCCTCCTGATCATATATGCCATACGATAAAAAAATGCACAATTGAATTCATACATTGATTTATTTATACTATACTTCATAATTGACTAGTATAACACATTTAATCAACCTTCATTGATTAGTGTAATGCATCATATTTGATCGGAGACATCCTTCATAAAGCCATGTATCATACATGTTAAACATTTGATCATTTTCTATTGATTGTGCCATGTTACATACTTTTTAGAGTCGTACATTATACTTAAAAGACGTATGATCATCCTTCCGTTAATTGATCACGGTCACGAGATTTATATTTAACCACCATTTATTGACCAAGCTCAGGCATCATACTTACATATCATGTGATCACTAGTTATTTATCAGAGTAAGTCTTGATACTTACACAATATTTTTAATTTATCATCATCCATATGTCAAAATCATGCATCGTACGACATTGTGGTGGTTCATGATTCATCGATCCAAGCCAAGCATAATACTTCAAAGATACATCATTCATTGATCAGAACCATGCATCATATGATCATCCCTCATATATCAGAGTCATGATTGATTTTTACACAGTATGAAATATGCTTGATCACAGTTCATCACAATCTGTATCCATATCCAATCCGATTGGTCAAATTAATACATCATACAATATTGTACTTGATCATAATTAATCTGTCCAAATCAATGACATGTGTACTCAATTATCCTTCATTGATCAAAATCATGCAACCTACTAACGTGTCATATGATCATTGTTCATTGATCAGAGTCAAGAATTATACATACACAATATATGAGCTTGATCCCCATGAATTGTACAGATTAATGCACCATGTGGCATTGTACTTGTTCATGATTTACCTATTCAAGTCAATTATTATACTTCAACGGAATTGGTTTTACATAGAATTGGTCAGTGCTACATCGCTTACATAGGTGAGTGGGAGAAGAACTATTTTATATTCCATTATTCTTATAAATGAAAGTGTTTGGAGACGAAAAATACATTATTCAACATTTGAGTAGAAAAAAGGTCTCCACTTTTCTTACCTTGTCCGACATGTTACCTTATTTTATTTTAAGGTTAAAAATCAAGCAAGACAGAATCACTGACAGAGTATTCGGACAGTTGATGACTGATTTGACAGAAATATTCCACGAGTTGACCGTAAGCTCTTCTACCTTTCCCCTTTTGTGCCAATGAACTCTAATCCTCAAATCTAAGTGGTTCAAGGGAATGTCATTAAGGGTGGATAGGGGCTTGTCAAATATCAGGAATAATCATTTATTTCCAGAGTCACATTTAAGAGCGTATTATGAAGAGAACATTGTTGTCGAAACCTTTTAGCATGGTCAAGGTTTTAGCTGAAATTTAAAAGCATACCAATAGTTTTCAATAGTATTTAAGGGTAGTACAATAGGTACATCATTATTTTAAGGGTTTATATAAATAAATCTAATGGTAAACATTTTAGAGCGTTAGAAGGTATATTGTTACCAATAATAATCAATATGTTTTTAGTAAATCAATTTAAAATGTATATTCTTTTATTCGTGTTAGAGGTGACCTGGTGGTCAAGGGGTAAGGTGTCATACTTTTGTGTTGGAGGTCCGGGGTTCAATCCTCGGTCCCGGCACAGATTTATCTAATTGCAAAACCCTTCCTTCACCTCTGACAAGACTTGTATTAATCATAACTTGTGTATGTGAGGAATGCCAGGCCTCCGCCGTGGTTCGGATTCCAAGTTAAACTGTAGGTACTACATTTCATTTCACAATCACTCTACCATAACACATTAGCGTAAGTGCGTATAACCTAAACGGGTAGTAAGACGCGGTGCTAATAGTAATAATAATAATATTCATTTTAGTCTATTCTTCCGCTAAGTTATAAGTGTTTATAAGGTATGTATAAGGATGAGAAGATATATGGATTCTACATCAGTTTTTGCTTAAAGGAGAAGAAGAAGTATGTAGTATTAGAGATTACACCATTTTTTATAAGTAGAGAATTTACCATTATGGAGTCGAGCTGTTTAATGTCAGGAAGTTGGCAAGCCGTCAACCACGTGTCAGAGGACCTCATATGAGGTGTTGGCTGGTAGAGAGTGGGTGGAGTGGGTTTGACAGGGGGGGACGAAGGTTGGACAGGGGATGATAGGGTTTGACAGGAGGCAGCTAATAGGAGGGCAGGATGGTGAATGATGAGGGCTGACAGGTTACAGCCTGTGTCATCTTCAGGCACTCCTTTTTTATTGTTTAATTACTACCTAGCAATAGTGGGCCATAAGAAGAGAAGTAGGCTGAGAGAACAATGGTGGCGTCCTTTGTGCTGTAATCATGTCATTTTATGTGGAGTACAAATAGTCCCTCAGTTTTCATAATATTTTCAATGTAATTTCTTTAATTTTTACTCTTTGTTTGTGTTTTGTTATTTATGACCTCGCGACTTATTCCAAGATTATTTTCCATGCATTTTCCCTCACGTGTTGGTCCCGGTATGTATCAAAAATTTCGAGGTAGTTTGCCACCTGTTCGATTAAACTATCATCTTATTCTGGGGCGAAATCTTTCACAATTTTCAAAGCAGTACAGTCACTGGGTCACCGGATTGTGGTTGCTTCGAAAGAACTGGTCACATAACAAGCTACTGAATGCAGTTCAGTCATTGGGTCATCGGGTTGCGATTGCCTCGAAAGAACTGGTCACATAACAAGCTACTGAATGCAGTTCAGTCATTGGAGCGATTGCCTCGAAAGAACTGGTCACATAACAAGCTACTGAATGCAGTCCAGTCATTGGGTCACCAGGTTGCGATTGCCTTGAAAGAACTGGTCACATAACAAGCTACTGAATGCATTCCAGTCATTGGGTCACCGGATTGCGGTTCCCTCGAAATAAATGGTCACATAACAAATTACTGAATGCAATCCAATCATTGGGTCTCCAGGTTGCGGTTGCCTCGAAAGAACTGGTCACATAACAAGCTACTGAATGCAGTCTAGTCATTGGGTCATCGGGTTGCGATTGCCTCAAAAGAAATGCTCACATAACAAGCTACTGAATGCAGTCCAGTCATTGGGTCACCAGGTTGCGATTGCCTCAAAAGAACTGGTCACATAACAAGCTACTGAATGCAGTTCAGTCATTGGGTCACCGGGTTGCGATTGCCTCGAAAGAACTGGATCACATAACAAGCTACTGAATGCAGTCCAGTCATTGGGTCATCGGGTTGCGATTGCCTCTAAAGAAATGGTCACATAACAAGCTACTAAATGCAGTCCAGTCATTGGGTCACCAGGTTGCGGTTGCCTCGAAAGAACTGGTCACATAACAAGCTACTGAATTCAGTCCAGTCATTGGGTCACCAGGTTGCGGTTTCCGTTCACGGCCACGTTGAGAGAACCCCACCTTTACACACTTGTCAAATTACTAATAGCATCGGAAAATTGATTATTAATGTAAATAACAAGTCTCATCAATAAAATGTTAATAAACAGTTGTTTTTACTGCTCTAATATAAATAACAAGAGTCTGAGATTCTATATTCTAGAAACAGTCTAGTTAAATACAATCTAAAATATGATTTATATAGTTGTCACAAGCTTTGGACAAACCAAATCCTAAAAATGTCCCTAACAAATAGATCTGCACAGATATAAATGAAGATCAACTAAATATTTACCATCTTAAGAAACATTAATGCTAGAAGTTTAGCTGATACTGATTATTGAATTTATTTATATGAAAGTTTTCAAAAGGGAGTTTTGCTCGGACACATATCTCCTCTCAAGTAGTCGCTGCTCTTATATACCGAGGACTGCCAAGAGTCTCCTTCTCTGGCCGAGTATCACTATGCAACATGTGAAGGAAGTGAAGGAAAGAAGTGGACCAATTGGAGGGCTAGAGCTGATCAAGTGTTAAAGTGAGTACGGGATGACGTCTTGTTTGGTCAATCGCAGCTCCTTCACCAAGTAAAGGCCTAGGACAATTGTCATGAGCGTGGAGCCCTCTGAGACAGTCCAGAGAACTTTGGACCAGGCCACTGAGTGATGTAAGCACATCAAATTGTCAGGAACATTCTAATCGAGTGTAAAACCCTCTGCGATTATTTGTCAAGCTTTGGAATCGTCGCAGCCGTTCCAATCTTAAAACACTACGTTACCCCGGAGGATTTAAAGAAGATCCCGTAATTAACTTCTCACACTCAATATATCGTGGAGTTGTGCAGGATTGGGGAGGAGAGGAGGTAGTCCTGGTGAGTATATTGTATTGTTCTTCTTGTAGCGTGAAATAGCACCACACAACGAATTGCTTAGCTTATGTTGGAGTTGCTCGCATAGGTTATCACTTGGTCTAAGGCATCACTCAATTAATAGATTGTATTTTCGGGAATCGAAAGGTTGGAGCTCAAACCCCAACTAGTAAGTTATTTTAATGGTTTCTAGCTCTACCCCTCCCCCACAAATGTGATCATATTTCCACTAAATTTAACCTTCCTCATCACTACTGTAAATTATTACAAAATGCCAAATTTCCAAATGGGTAGAATGATAAACATGGATGGACATGAAAACATATTTTCAGAGTAAAACAAGGTTACCTATTGACCACGACATTCCTCTGTTGTCAACCAAGACTTGAAGCAAGTTTCTTGCTGCTATACCGTTACCACCAGTGAGACTGTCTCCCATAGCACCTATGACATCAATATCTCCAGGACGCAGTTTATGGACACTTGTAGGAGGGGTGGGGGACCTTCTTCCTTCCGTCTTGCACGGGAACGGCGTGCTCAGAGGAACTAGTTGCTGGAACCGCTGCAAAGAATAAAACTCTTAGGTGAACATCTTAGATTTTTACTTAGGACTTCATAGTGTACACTGTTCAAACAAATTTGCTGTAAATTTAATTATCTATAAAATGAATGTATAGCTCAACATGGGATGACCCAAGCCAGAAAGTTCAGTAGAGCCAATATAGTTTCCTCGATTGCTATAGGCCTATATTTGGAGAGTTTTGTTTCTTGCGTTTTGAGCCTCAAGTCCATCAAGTCAAAGCACTTCAATGTATCAGAGGGTGACTCGTAGTCCTCTAATGTTGGGAAAAGCTCATCAATATCTTTTACACTGCACTAGTGTTATGTCTTACGTATGTTAAATATAATGCTTGGTCTTCCATCATCCAAGATACATTTTTTTTAACGCGGAATCTTACTACACGTTTGGGCTATATGCAAATGTACTAATTACGCTAAAGTGATAGGGATGAGGAAGGTGTAACTTAGATAACTTTTACTCTCATTTTCATGGGGGGAGATTGAAAAACCCCTTAGTAAAAATCATCAGACCGAGATTTGAGCCTCAATCTCCCCATCAACGGCAGTTCAGTCTATTGCGAGGGTGACCCCTTAGACCAATTGACCATCAAAGTGGGTTAGTAAGATTATTAAATGAAATTATAATCAGCCACGCGATGCACGACACTTGTCTCATGTCTTCACAAAGTAAGCCTTTAAGTATATAATGGAACTGCTAATGAATGTGGTGGCTGCAAGATCTGAATCTGAACCAATTCAATGGACTGAAAAGGAGAAGGGAGTTCTTTCTACAAGAATCCATAGAAAGCTTCTTCTGGAGTCCTATCTTTACTAGCCACGTACTTGTTCAGATATAAAATGTGGTATAAGTTATTACGGTAACATAACCATGGTGGGAAACACACGTTTCCTGTTCTACAAACGTGATGAGACTGTGTCTCTAAATAATATCATGGTTCCTTACATATGGGGTATTTTGGAATTACTGTTCAAAAATGAACCTTTGTATTACACAAAGGATAATCTTGAAGTCTGCCAGTCTATGCCCTAGGAAAAGAGCCGTACGGTATATAATGATTAGTACGCCAGTTTAAAATCCAGTATTGAACAATAGTATATTCGCACAATAAAACCATGTTTAAAGAGGATGATGAGCTTAAGGAAGAAGGTATGTTTAAGGTCGAGAAAGTAAAAGGACTCGTTTATACATATTGACATCCTCCTGATGAGATGATTGATTACGTTTCTTAAGTTCCTCGTCCCAAGGATAATAACCAAATTGTTTCAATCATAGACGAATTACTGAAGGCTGGTATAATTCTATAAATTATTTAATAAATCACTATTATATAAATAATCGTGTCTATGAAGGAGGAGGTAGTACGCAAACTTCACCGTCCTACATGATGGCGTTTTTCTAGAAGACATGTTAATATAGCCTTCGTGTACTAAACTAATTGCTGTATTCTGATTTGGTCTTGAGATAACAAAAGATACAATTAGTATATTTTTACCGACATCAATGTAGTATATTCCAAAAGCACCTACGCTTTACCCATCAAGGCTAAGAAGGGAAAGAATGTTACTTCAGCTATGGTACACGTTCTTTGTCAAGTAACGTCAAAATGTTTCACTCCTGTATATCATCTGTAAATAGATACTAAATCAGAGTTTTATAACGTTAGTTTCAAGGCTCTCATTAGAATGAAAAGGATTAATGATTATTTGACGCACATAAATGTCAAGGTTAGAGCTATAAATGGTTCAATCGTTCGCTGAAGAACAGTATGTGGACTAGATTGGCGTCTAACGGGTAGAATGAATTGATCGATTTGATTGATTACTTACTAGGCGAGTATACTCTAAAGATAACTATAAAGATAAGACTTATAGACATTAAGGATGAGCGTCTTCTACATACTATATTATTTACCTACATTCTAAAATGATAGATTCTTTCCAACCAAGTTTAAAATTGGTGATAGCATATATATCAGCAAGTATAAGTACGTTTTGGATAAAGGATGTAAAGAAAACTCGTTAGTGGGATTGTTCAAGATAATTAAGTCTGTTGACACGAATCCTAAAGAGTTCTTGCTTGAATATATGAGTGGTAAACCTTTACTCGGAGGATTATACACACAGGTGCTGATGAAAACTTTGTATTTGGACGTTCACTTTGTAAAGAAGATCACCACAAGTGCTGGAGATAGGGCTAACTTAGAATCAATCTGGTTGAATTTTTCACACAAACCCTGGGTTGATGCAGCGAATATTGTTTAGCTTTTTTTATATACATATATATAAACCTATTTAAAATAAATTACTACATTCACATTAGTCCATCTTCCTTTAATAGGATGATTACACAACATTACTGTCCATATTCTAGAGCGGAGGTGGGCAACATGTTTTTCAATGTAACTACAGGTGTGGTGAATGAGAAGTGAAATTAATCACATCATGTAAAAATTGAGAAATTAGGTTGCTCAATAGAATGTTTAAAATAACACACACTGTTTGAACAAGTTTATTCAAAACATATACACTTTGACTAATCTATCACAAATGACTCAAACGCAATGAAGAAAAATGTTCAAATTGAAAACTGAGATTATTTAATATGACCCGTTTAAGATATCTATAATATTAAGAAAACGTATTTAGCTTAAAGTCTGATGACATTTCATTTATTTTCACGCTAAAGACAAATCTAGTATATGGTCTAACTTTGATATACGAAGACTAATAAAGACACATTGACTAACCTTCAAATATGATCATGGCTTTCTTAGTGAGTTGAGATATGCCCTTGTATATTAGGGCGATGCGACGTCCGTCTTTATTATGTCGGCCACCTACTGATCCGCTAGCTGAGGAAACCTGGATATCAGGAAGATGCTCAGGTCAGAGATGCTTATCGACGTGCAAGGGTTCATATGGAACGGTGGAGTTTTCCTCTTTAAAGACGATATTGTTCCCAAGCAGCATTGTGTGAGATAAGTTAGGCTTTATGAAATAGTTTTAATTGCAACGTGAGTTTGATAATCCACCTGATTTCCTCTCACCAAGATCTGATGGACGTTTGATCCATTTACCACTCCATTTTACTCTTATTATGATTTTTTGCTTTGAGTATTGCTAACTGTGTGCTTCTAATAACACTAGGCTAATTGAATAGGATCTGTCTCTCATATGCATTCAGAAACGTGCCCATACCACTCTTAGCCCCGACATTAATACTCACTTAAATTTCTAACCGAGTAGATAACATTACAATTTGAGGACTGCCTTTGTGGTCTAGTGGTCAAAGGTTCTGGCTACGGACCCAGAGGACCCGGGTTTGATTCCCAGCGCTTCCAGATTTTCTGAAAAAGTCTTTCTAGATTATCTGAGAAGTAGAACCACTTTTCTATAGGCACACATCTTCAAATATTTCCCTTGAAATAATCCCTTAACGTTCTTGGACAACGGTGGTTGAGGGTCCTCGGCCCCAAATTTCCCCTGCAACTTTTAGAGTACAGCATATCTATTGATTTTCTCAGAATACGACACTGTAATAGCCCGGGTATCAATGAGCCATATAAGTTTAACGAACAGCAAGTAGATAAATACGCTATGAAGACCATAAAAACTAATGTCACAACACGAGAGGATATAATGACCGAATGAGAGCAAAAGGAGTTTAACTGGAAAGTTATTGAAGATAAATTAATAAATATGGAAGGAGTGAATATGCAATAGAAGGAATACCTTCGTCAAATGTTGCAACCATGTATATATGCGTTCTTAGAAAGGCCGGGTCTTTACAATAAATACACGTGTCATTTAGAGGTGTGAGACAGGGCCCCGTTTTTCTGTAATTATTATCTCGTTCCATACAGCCAACGGGAGGCAGTAAAGAAAACATTAGCACACACGATAGAGTGGGGAATTATTGAGCAATACAAATAAAAATATATAACACAATAAATCTTACTGTAATAAGATAGTTAAAAAGAAAACCGGGAATGTGAGAATATGCTAGGATGCGCAAAGGTAAACAAAATTTTGACTATGGATCATGTCTCATGAATCACCAGCGCCGATGGAAGAATTGATCCAATGGTTCGAGGGATGTAGGTATCTGTCATCTATTGACCTAACACCATCCTTCTGGCAGATACCACTAATAAGAGAGTCAAGAAAATATACAACATTTTTATATAATGATACGACATATTGCTTCACACGCCTTCCATTCGATTTACCTGTATCAGTAAGTAAGTTTATAAGAGGCCTAGAAGCAATCCTGGGAAATGATGTTTTATCTTGGGTCATCCTGTATGTTGATGATTTAATAATATCATCATCAGATTCTTATGACCATTGTAATAAGCTCCAGTTAATATTGAGTAGTCTTAAGGAGGGAGGAATGATGGCCAATATAGAAAATACAGTGTTTCTCTAGAACCAAATAAACTTTTTAGGTTATCAAATAACGCCAAGTGGATTGAGCACCGACACATCGAAAACAGAGGCCGTTAGGAGGTTTCCATCTCCCAAAAACGTAAAACAATGACAAGCATTTTTAGGATTGATTACTTCTATATAAAATTCATTAGTCATCACTCTGAGCTCGTCCATCCATTGCTGCAGCTAACTAAAAAAGAACACCATGGAAATGGGATGGTGGTAAAAAAGAAGCGTTTACAAAAGTAAAAAAATCCATTTATTATCACTGTAGTGCTAATGGATCCTGACTTCAGTAAACGTATATACTTTCTCTTGTGATGCGTCTAACCACCAAGGTTGTTAGAATAGGTTTCCTCGGTCAGCCGTTTTCGTGGAGCAGGCTGAGCCAGGCGCGTGACGTTACAGAGCCATGCAACTCAATGTTTCATTGCGGATAACTCGACTTGATTTTAATCTATTTAAAAGCACTAAACTATTAGGGCACCTATATATATAACTGTATCTACTACATAATATATATATATCACTACATTAAATTAGTAGCAAATGTCTCAAGCTTACAGTGATTTGCACATCATAATTATGAATTATAATGACGTTCTAAAGGTTTCATTTAATATATGTATTTAATAAAGTGACAAAAAAGTTTTAAAATATTAGCTACAAACAGTTACATACTTAAAGTGTGAAATATGATTAACAAGAAAGCCCAGCTAACAACATTAAATAACATCTTTCCTTAGTTTCGCCCGTCCAAGCTATTCTTATATTTACACCTATTATAGGTTGGAGATGAATAAAGTAGAATTTAGAGGAAATATATGAGTATTTGTGTAGAGGGGTGGTTGTAAATAATTTAAGATAAAAATCGTCAGTGCGCTTTGCGTTTAGACCCCGACCACCGGTCCTCGACTAAACAGCTTGGATGAAACAAAAGCTTTTGTCCGGGTGTCCATCTGTTCGTGATATAACATATTACTAACGTGAAAAAATAATAATAGTAACATAAAGGAGTGTTTCATTTTAAAATATTTATCAAACTAACGCACATTTAGATAGTATATCATTATTATTAATAAACCGCATAAATTATATTATTGATTATCTAAAAATAATTTTTACCTAGTTATTATTTATATTTAGGCTTTTAGCTTAAATTCTGGTTGTTTGTCTAAAACTGCGAGAAAAAGTGTCCTCAGTTACTGTATTTGGCTTTTATATTGCTAAGACCATTATTCCAATAGAAATATTTGAAGCTGCAAAATGTTGTGCCTGTTAACTTTGGATATTATTCCACAACTAGTTTAGAAACATTTGATTGAAATGTGACTTATAAAGTGTTTTTTGGGAACGTGGCTAAGTGACTATGCTATTTAGACCGATTTTTATATGATGGTACGGTCGAGGTTTGAATATCGTTCGCGTGTACTGAGCGTTTTTAGGGTTTTTTTTCTAAATGGTTTCCCACTTTTCCTCCCGAAACTTCGGGTACATGAGTTTAAATTATGTTTATTTCCACCCCGTTTGTTTATTTGTTTGTTTGTTTGTTTTGTCCGATTTAGAGTTTAGGTATTTCATTCTAATAAAAGTTATCATTTTAATATATGTTTCAATTACATCTCTAGGAAAAAAAGAGAACAAAGCCGATAGTTTATTGGTCAAAAGTTTTGCCACGCCTGGTTGTTTATTTATTGTGTACAGTCCATGATGAATTTAAAACGCTCTTTCACACTGTACACTTCTATCCCACCATGCAGTAGAAGATTCTGCTAATCCACCGAGAGAGAGATGATGTAGACAAGCATTATTGTTGTTTTTTGTCTCGATTCCTTTACACCTGAAGTCTCCCAAAAAGGGGTATTTATTTTTGTAACGTTTTGCTACCCAACCTGCGATGTAGGTTTGCCCATCTTCTTCTGTGGCTGCTTTAAGGCGATTGGCCCTTTTTATTTGGAGTGGAAATGTAGAGCCGTGTGAACAAACGATTATCTTCAAGAATTTTTATTGTTTTGCAATTTTCTTTTCGGAAACGGTTTGTTCAAGAATAGAAGCATGTTGATTAAGTTATACTTTTTATATGCACACCTCCTCTATAATTTTAACAGTGATCAAATATCGATAAAATTGACATTTTTCATCAGAATCCTGCTGGCTTCATAACAAAAAGTAAGAAAATGTAACAATTAATAAACATCGATACATTATCTTAGAAGGGGCGTTGAAAATATAAACATAAACATTTCACTCGTTCTCGAGAGAACTGATATTTCCAAACGTATGATTTTTCCGCAAAACCTGTCCGGTAGCTAGCGCCATCTACGGTTTCCGTGATCTATCTGTTCTTATTGGCGCGGAAGGATACTTTGGTTGGTTGTGAAGCCACGCCACGCCTTTCGCCCTCCCACTCACCATCCCACAAAATAGGTTTTAGACTTGCACTCGACATGGCCAAGGGCCTTAAGCGAAATTGCACTTTCAGGTAGGCTTACTTCAGAGTTTACACTATCACCCAGAATAACTACACTGTCTTCAAGATTTTTTTTTTCAATGGATGTTGGTTTTATTCCTGTCTGGCGGAGAACTTTGGATACAACATATTCTTCATTTGTTGAATCTAGACATGACGAATTGACATTCCTCTGAACAATGCTTGGGGTTTTTTTCCCATCACAATAATTCTTAGGTGGTAAAGAGCATTCAGTGGTGTTGGATGATCATTCAATCCTCCTCTAGTTCAAAGCTGTGAAAACCAATTTTCAAGACTATCTTGATTGAGTCGATGTGTTAGAATATACGTCATGCCATACAAATCCCTTACATCCTTTAAGAGAGATTTAACTGAATTAATCGACAACATAATACCATTCTGGAATGGTTGCAATTTCTCCTTGCCAACACATCGTAATTTCTCTATTGTTTTATACATTCTATTAAAACCTACATTTTGTTCATCTTCGTATAGACCAAATGCACACTTCAAATGTAAACTATTGTTTTTTGGCACGTAGCTATTCATGACGTCAAAACCAGTCGTTAGCAATACTAATAAAGTTAGCTAAATTTATTGCTGCTTCCTTGTTTTTTCCGGGTTTATAATGTGCACGAGCTTTTGCTGTTGTATTGGACATAATTTGGGGCGCTAAACGAACATTTTGTCTTTGCGCTCCTTCACATTGAACATGAATGTCCTTTAGTTTGTGGCAAACTTTTAAGTAATGGTCGTCTAGAACAAGCAAATCATCTAGGAGAGTTTTGTCAACCTGAATTGTGTTGGATGGATAAAATCCTTAAACAAATAACCAGTTTGGAATAACTTTAACAAGATGTGGAGTGTCACCTAAGAAATGGATTTTCCTTGATGGGTCTGCTGGATTGGGGAACCAAAGTTTATCCAGTGCTATTTCCAGCTGTTTCCATAAGTCTAAAGTCTATATTGCTTCCTCTCATATCTGATACACAAGCTATTACACAATAACCAGCTTCATTAAGCTCTAATATTAATGAATTCAATATTTTTGACGTCATTTTAAAATCAAAATCAACAAAAACCAGTTGTTTCCAGTTTTAAAATAGACCTATGACCATTATCACTTGCATTTGGGAATATGAACCCAAAACCCATTCAAAATATTGATCATATTCATAAATCTTTATAATTTTTACTTCATCATATTGAAGAACAATTTTTCGTGTGTTTGTTTATCCTCACTGTCAATTTTGAGATACCGCATCAGATCCTTTACTATGCCTTGTCAAATTACAAGATTAGATGCCCATTTTTGTAGAGTTGATAAGCCTGGTATTGGATATAAAGGTTTATTTCGTAAATATAAATATGTTCGTTTCCCTAAATATAGCAATGTAAGAAATATTGAGATTTATTCACTCGTCCAATTTCTTTCTTCTGTTAAGAAATAGATCTACCTGATAGCTTGAAAAAATTTCAGTAATTTCATTCGTAACGATGACTGCACAAGTTCTACCGAATGTTTCTTTCTCGGCAAAATATAAATTTCATTTTTAAGTCTGAGAATTTAGAGGGATTTACTTGTAACTAAGTGGTCAAACTTATAATAATTTTTGGACATAGTTTTTTATTTTATTTTTTAAGCATTTCATTTTTTTAAATCAATTCATGTATGTCAAGTGTAGTTTGATTTTCATTAATAAATTGTACACTCTTTTGTCAAATGCTTAAGTCCAAACAGTCTGCACTCCTCTGTGAAAGAGTATCTTGTGCGATCAAATCACCTACCACTGTTTTGGCGAGTCTTCTTTGCCACCTAGATGATCGCGATTGAGACAAATTTTCATTTATTTCCTTCGTAACACTAACAGAATCATTATTTGATCTTAAGAAAAGTACAGAAATCGATTTTATCTTTAGGTTTTTAGGCAAGTTTAGAAGTTTAGATTTTAGGTCTCGTCCATAATCTTCCATGCCAAAATGTTCCAAGCAAATTAAACATGAATCCGGATTCCACTTTCAATCTCTCCTACAAAGATACATCCATTTTTTACGAATTACTGGATCTTTTGGAAAAGAATGATACATTATTGATTTTCCAATAGATTTTTTTTGTGACTATTACTACACAAAGCAACTGTACACCTCTTCCTCGTCATTTTTGTTAACCCTAAAATGTTGTTGATATTGATAAAACACTGTGTAAAAACAAAATATTCAACTATTTACACTATTATTTCCCTGCTAACTGACCACCAGGCCTTATCCTTTCTTCATAAATGTAAACTGATGCATGGATGAATTACTAGATGGACATTGGTGATACAGGAATGCAACTGGGATATAGAATATGTGCCAGGAAGGGAGCAGGTAGTCCCAGGCACATTGTCTAGTTACCCACCGAATCAAATTACTAGAGCATCAGAAGAAGGAGAATTTTAAAAAAGTTAGAGAAAACGACAAAACACAAACTTAATAAGGGGGAAAAGAGTTTGCGAAACATTTATCACAGGAACAATTAAGTGATAAAAAATTGGGTCCAATTATTTTATGTTTAAAGGGACAAAACCCAAAAACATGGACTATATGAGGCTATGAGCTGCCAGATGGAGTTTTGTATAGAAAAGCAAGGAAACAAAAAATTGTGGTGATTGTGTATACATAGTAATATGATAAAAATTAATTGTGGATCGCCACAAGCAATATGGACATTTTGGTGCGTGTAAGATGTTCACGGTTTTGCAGGAATCATGTATATTCGCAGCCACGAATAAAACAATTGCAAAGGTCTTAAAGATCTGTGAAATATTTAAAAACAAAACCAATTTATTCCAAGACGGAGGGTAGAATTCAGGTAGTAACGGCCGAGAGCCCACTTTAAAAATTATTATTTGTGGACATTTATGGACCGTTACCTAAAGGAGTACGAAGGGCCCAACATATATTTGGTGTTTTTGATGTATGCACTAAATATGTAAAACTATATGTAATACGAAAGGCAATAGCATGGACAGTGACCAATAAAATATCTAATTAATAGACTATGTGAGAGAAGTAGGAAAACCAGGAATAGTTGTGTTGGATCATGGGGCACAATTCACGAGCCAGTACTGGAAAAAAAACTACAAGGTAACAATAGACCTGTCATATGGATACACTTCTATTTACCACCCTAGTTATAATCCTTTAGAGAGGACCCATAGAGAAGTTGGCAATATGCTAAGATTATATTGCCACTCGAACCATGTTTCATAGGCATTGATGGTGCAACAAATTGAAGAGTGCATTAACCAAGCTGTTCATTCCACAACAAGTTTCACTCCATATTAATTAATTCATGGATTGCTACCCCAGAGAAGGCTAGAGTTGTTATTCAACTTCCCACCGTGTTACCCACTCCTCTGTTCACTCTCTGTATTACAGCCCTATTGCACTCCT
>CABFWB010008702.1:0-16496 GCA_902151455.1 Timema bartmani
ACGTTAAACTGTAGGTCCTCCATTTCATCTCACAATCACCCTACCATTACACATTAGCATAAGTGTGTACAACCCGAACGAGTAGTGAGACGCAGTGCTAATAATACTAATAATAAATACTATTTTTATGATACAAATTAAATATGGATTATTAATAACTCTTTCGAGTAAAATGGTGTAGAGTTTATGCACTAAACTGAACAAGATAAAATAAATCAATTAATCTTGAATATCATAAAACATGAGTTCTTACAACACAAATTTGCTACACAATTTTTTTTTAGCATCAAATCTTTTAATTATTTGGATGGCATATTTGTAATATGAGATTCCTAATTATTTTTATTCAACACATATCAATAACCATCCGGACTAACTAGGAGCTCCTTATAGTGGGCAAACCAGACAATACGAGCTTGACATTTATTCCTTGTGCGTATATAGCGTCTGTTGATCCCATTGCAACCAGCCATTTTTACATAAATACATCAAATAAAAAGTAGGTACCTGGAATCTAGAACCCCGAGGATCTCGAAGATGATGAGCTCAAACATGGTGCAGGACAAGGAGAAAGTAACTGAGAATATAAGTTGAATAAGAGTGTGATGGACTTCATAATCACGGAAAAGTTTCTTCACAAAAAAGACCCATCCACCAGCAAAAAACAATATCTATAATAGACAAATTATTTTGAAATATTGTTTTACACATAACATTATAAGACAAGTTAGGGCCCAACTATTTTTACAAAGCAAGTGCCATCAATAACCACAAAAGATATATTAATGCACACTACTCAGTAAACTACTTTTCATATTTCAATATGTAACTATTAATTATAAAATGAATGGGTAGTAAGATGTGGTGCTAAAAAAAGATAATGAGGTACACTTTGTTTTCCCAGAAAGGTACCAATCTACCTAAATAGCCTCACTATAAAGATTTCCAGTCCAATTTTTAAAGAATGACAGCTAGCTACTAGATCTATTCTCACATATTTGTAGGTCGTCATGAGATCTGCAACTGTCACATTTGATTGATATAATAGTAATTCCTATAAATTAACACTAATAAAATATTAAAATGTTCTCAATGTTGTCCGCTAAATAATAATTTGTATTTTCTAAAAGTTTATTCCTAATAAAAATTGACTAAAATAACCTATACTATAGTGGAGCATATCAAGGTGAGGTTGCAGCCTTTCAAGGAAACCAAGGATACATAATGTGTTTATATTAACCTACAGTAGCCCCATGGCTTCTTTGATGCTGACTGACAGTTCACAGTTGACTTCTGACAGTCAACATTTAGGGATATACCTAAATGTTGACTGTCAGAAGTGACAGCTGCTAAACACATGTTTTTTTGCAGATCATATGGTTCGGTGTAGGGATACATAATTTGGTCTGGTAACTTTTCAAAGCCATCAGCTGTCAGCTGTCAGTCAGCACCAAAGAAGCCATGGGGCTACTGTAGTTAGGATTAATATATGAAAAAAGAAATGTATAAGCAATAAAATATTGAGTATTATAATCTAAATGGAAGGCTTCAAAGCCTTAGCTTAGCTGTTACAAACACATAATATATTAACTGATTCAAGGGTCTTAAGTTTGATTCCCAGTAAGGAAAAAAAATTATAGTGGGAAAAATGGCATAAAGAAGTTATTTTAAGCCATGTTGCATTATTATATAATAATTATGGTGTAGTGTAGGGTTAAATGAGGCTATATTTAATTTTAATCTATAAAAACTTGAGTCTGATATTAATAATTGAGTATTTTTATCTGGATGTACAGTAACATATATAATCACGCGTTTTATACAACATTGCATAAAACCCGCTTCAGTGGCCAAGGAGTTCAAGGCGTCACTCTTGTGTTAGACTGGCCTGCTGAAGACTGATATATCAGGGTTCAAATCCTGGTCGGGTCTAATGAGGGTGGTTTTTACTTAGTGATTTCCCACTTTCCTTCCATGCAAATGCGGGTAGATAACCTCTAATATACTTCCTTTCTCATCCCTACCTCAATAGAGTAATTATCATATATGTGTACAACCTGAACAGGTGGTAAGATGGGATAGGAAAAAACTTTACATAATGCAGGGTACTTATGATTTTTTATAAAATAACCCGACCTTATAAAATCTACTAAAATTAAAAATGCACTTCCAACATAAAATGACACAAAATGCACATATTGAGCTACTTGACAAGTTTGGGTGTATATTTTTTCATCAACTGTTGTTCTTATTGAGAGCCACTTTGATCAAGTTTTGGGGGGGCTTGGTCTGCAAATTATTTAAGATTGATTGAAACTTCAAGTACTCTGCCACTTTTATCCTAAACTCACAGGGTTTTCAGATCAAGCCCCCCTCGCTGCACCCAAAGCTCGATCAAAGTGAGCTTTGATTAGAATGCCTCTTCGTTCCTATTGGCTGGAAAGCATTTTCAAACAAATTGTGGAGAAAGTTGAGAAAGTACTTGAAGTAAACAACCCTTAAAGAATGAGGAGAATTAGCCCCTAAAAGCTTGATCAAAGTGAACCTTGATTAGAACAACAACTGATGAAATTGTGGTCTCCTAACAAGCATGAATAAATGTGTTTTTTATTTCCCACTAACAATTACAATTGAACCTTCAAGTGGTGGAAGTTTCCTTCCTATTTTATTTAGGTGTGGGGTTTTTTTTCCACACCATTTCTCCTCTTAAGTTAATTCACAACACCACTACCTTGTTTATAAAGAAAAACTACCCACATTAGAACCATTTACCCTTTACTTTCTAATTTCAATTCAGTATTCTCTGTTTTTCTCTGCACTTGTCTTTTGATCCAATTTATTTAAGCCAGCACTACACAATACACATGCAGCATCCGCGCAATGGCAAATATTCGCCTCTTCACAAACAACTTGCCAAACAGTTTGTCGAGTCACAAGCACATCTCTACACACATGCGCCTATTCGCCGAACCTCAGAGTCACTATAGAATCAACAAGCTGAGGTCGGGAACAGCGAACATTTGTGCCAAACATGGAGGATCAGATGGACAATTATAGTTGTGACCCACAGCATTTAAAAACTTTGCCATCTTCTCGAATGTGAATCAGTTTGGCTTGTAAACATCATCTGCTTTTGACAAACTTAGACATGAATTTGTGGACACCAGGCAGAAGTTAGAGATAAGGCAAATAGTTTGTGCCCTTTGATGTGTGATGGATTACCGACAATTGATGGAAAATTTATGAGGTTCAGTGAATGATGACTAATGTTCATAGAATACCAAATATTCATCATAGCTTACCCATTCACACTACGAGATATTTGCCGAATTACAAACATTTGTTACTCGGGATTCGCCGAATGCCACATGTATAGCGCCGGCTTTATGTCTTCTCTCCTCCCTTAACCTCAATCCCTTAGTTATTCTTTATTTCTCATTGCCTTGAACACACCCACTTTGGTGGTCGAACAGTTTAAGTCATCACTCTCCCAATATACTGTACTGTCAATGACGAGGTTATCAGGATTTGAATCCCAGGCAGGTGCATTGAAGATGATTTTTCCTAAATAGTTTTTCACTCTTTCTGATTGTAGAGAGTAAAGTGGTCAATACTTTCACGAGTTACCACACGACTCAATGCACCAACAACGAGTGAAAGATGGCGCTGGATACAAGACAAACTAGGATGTTTCAGTAATAGGGCATTGGCACACAAAGCCAAGGGTTTCGGTATTGAATCCTGTGTCCAGAATGTCATTTTTCACTTAATAGAATTTGATTTATTTATCAGGACTAGCCCTGTGAATAACCATCACACATCAGTTTGTGATACACAAGAATTAGTGCAATTAACCATTGCCTACTAAAATACTTTTGGTCCCGTGTTGAAACTGTTTCGTTCCTTTAAATATATAAGTTCTTCTGTGATTTATGTGAGGGAATTATTAAATTGTAAAACTGTACTAGAAAACTAACAGACAAGCTTAGTATTGATATTATTTGAATCGCCGTTTTCATCTTATCTGTATTAATAATAAGAATAATTTTTGATTGTTGTATGACCAAAAAAAAGTGTCTCCTAATTCTTGGGGGACAAAACCCAAATACCATAGCTTTCAGGCCAAATTTTAATTTTAATAAACATCCCTAACTTTATAAAAGCAGTACTCTCACAAAAATGTGGTTAATCCATTATTATACTAAAATCAATATTACTAAAAAAAACTTTGTTCTAATGAACCATTCAAAATCAAACTCATCTAAGTGACGCATGGACAAATGTTTTTTAAAATTGCATGACTGAAGCGTTACTTATATTCTAGAGCCGATTAATGAGCAATAATAATTGTCTGCGGTGAGCACCCTTTGCTCTCTTTTGCAACAGACGAATTTCTTGTAAGTGGTTTGCTATACTTTTCTTAATCCTACTGTAATCGAAAACACTCTTTCACATCCAATAGCAATTTACATCTAGCAAACTCACATAAGGTTCCATTAGAACTTGATTGAAAAACTTGGTAAAGCTCGGAATGAACACACAGAACTCACCCACCAGAAGTCAAATATTAAAATAAAGTAATAATATTTTTTAAGGCTATTAACAATGTACTTGCCAAACCTAGCTTAACCTAACCTTCATTTCTAGTAAACTAGACTGCCAATGACGGGAGACCGAGGTTCAAATCTTGATCGGATGTAGGGCTACTGAGGCTGGTTTTTCCAAAATGCTTTTCCACTCTCCCTCCACACAAATGTGGGTACACTTCCTCTAAATGTGCCTCTAAATAACCTTCCTAATCCATAAAACCATTAGCGTTTACAATTAGTACATAAGCATATACCTGAATGGATATTAAGAAGAGGTGCTTAGAAAAAATAGTATTCACAAACTTAACAATTTGAATTTCATAGTATAGATGATATGGGTCAAGAACGCTTTATTTTAAAAACAGGTTAAAAAAAAGTATTATTTTTACTAAACACTGAACACAATATTAATATTAGGCCTGTATACAAAAAAAAATCAGACATTTTGTGTTTTTTGTAGCAAACTCAAATCTTGTAAATGGGATATTATAGCTTTATTCTATTTACCCAACACAGATGTTTTATTGAGATAACATTAATCAAAGCATATAGCCCAGTGGGTAGTAAGACACGGTACTAAAGAAGAAGAACAATTGATCAAACTATCACATACACACAAAAACTTCATGGCGTTGGCCCACAAGCAAGCTATCCTCTCACTCATAGCTTTATTTAACCCTCTTATATAAACTCATTTAAAAGTAGCTATAAAACAAAACTGTACAATACCTATTTAAATAAATAGCTACAGAAATGCAGATCTAAACACTAATACACTGAGACATATATTATATTTAACCATAATAATTAGATAAAAATAATCTTTTGTGTGTTTATAAAAATTTTTTAAATCAACCGAGCTAAATCTAATACATTTTAAGAAACTATTTATTTCCATGCTAAGTTGTCATGTGTTGTTTATCTTTTGTCAAGAAGTAAAGTAACTGTGAATCTTCTGGTTATAATTTGATTTTAATAGGTATTTCAATTGTTTATAATAAAAAAAATATAATCAACCAAGTTTGAACTAATCTTCCTAGTGTACCTAGGCTATTAATATTAAATTACAATTAAATTTTGGATGGATTAATACATTTAGAGACAAGTTATTTATATGCAAAGTTATCATGTGTGTATTTTGATAGAGACATTTTAAATAATTATTTAATAAACCAAAATAGTTTAATGGATGACATTTTTGTTTTATGTAATTAATAATGCTGCCGCAAAGTAGGCTTTTTTTTTTGTAAAAATATAGTTTCTTGAAAGAAAGCGCAAATGTCCACTCGATGTGACGACATAGTGATCACAGATCTAACCACATATTTGTGTGGTATGTCTACCTCTGAACTTAGGTTTTAGCGAATTGTCTTTTTTACATCCGTTACTGTTTCCAGATTATGGCCTGAGTCAGTTTTTTATTCAAGTTATACATATTTTCCACTACCAGCTTGCTAGGCCAAGCACAGCATCCAGTCCCCAGATGTTAATTTATCAGTGTGAAGAGGATAAACCTATTTTCATCAATGATAAATTTTCAACCATGCCAGGAATAAAACCCTGGACCCTTAGCTCAGTAGGCAGACACGCTACCGATTGAGCTAAGGTGGTCGGACTGGTGAGTTGTCTAAATGTTATAAAAATAAAATAATTTCAAATAAATATAATAATAGTATCATTTGTTCTGCTGTTTTCTTATGAATATAATGATAGTGTTTAGTTTTTAATGATTTGCTATCTAAAATAAAATACGTCATAAATGATTAAGGTGCCTAGGCAACATTCCAATAATATTTTAATAAACAGCAAGGCTGTCTCTGAATAGTCTGTGCATTACACACTTGTGCACTTTACTTGCACACTTTAAAAACATGTTTCTGGTGCCCTTAAGTGTCCTAAGCCCTACGGTGCATAAAACTTTTCCGACAACATAGTAAGTACACTTACCTGTTGGCCAATTATGAAAGATGTCAGTTTCATTGTGGTGAGATTTATTTTTTATAAAGTTTTGTACATATTGCAATATGTGCACTCTTTAGTGGTAAAATAAAACTTTTTTTAAATATGTCAAGTGAGAGTACAGATTCCATGAGTCCGTGCAAAACACAGGGTCGGCCTAACCAAAAAGTATGTAAAACATTTCTGCATATTTACAGTAGGACTACTTAGCAATATATATGTCAATGGTTATTTTTCCATTATTAATCTTATTATATCAATAAGATATTATTTATTACTAGCCTATTTATAATTTTATAAAACAATATAATTATTTTAAACTAAATCTATATTTTCTTGAAATAAGATATGTTTATGCTACAGAAATAATTTTAGCCTACTGATACTCGTGAATAAACAAATTACACATCAAATATCTTTTATATTTAACATTTAGGCCCCATACAGTTTAAGTTTATTTATTCCATTTAAAACTATATTTTAAATAAAGTGTGCAATAAAAGACGATCGTATCTACTCTATACAGAATTATGCTGTGTGGGTTGCATATGTACCCTTTAAGAGAATTCAGACACCATCACATCAAAAATTACTTCCGCCTTTTAAAGGTCCTGACACAGACTCCATATCCTTAGGTCCAAAGTCCGTATTCCTGGTCCATAAGAAATTCTACTCGCGTAACAGAGTCAATATCCGTATCACGTGACCGTTTCAACCAATGAGATAGAGATTTCGTCCAATCAAAAAATTTGAAAGAAAATCGTTTAAGCAAGGAGCCAGCGTCAAGCAGTCAGCTGACCATAATATAAGAATTAAAGAAACCAAAAACAACTTTGTTGAGAAAACTTCCAGTATATATTAAAATGTAGGTTAAGTACAATCACAAGAAATATATTCATTACTTGAGTTTAACCATCAAACTTAAAATAAATGTTTGCAATTGTCTGAAAATGCAAAAAGGATGTACTAGTATTTTGGATGAAACAAAACAATCACTTTTAATATTTTTAATAATAGGGGTGTTTAACCTACAAAAGCAAAGTCAGTATTTCTTCGAAAACATTTTCCTATAAGCCGCTCATCCTGGAGTGTTTAGATTTTTAGAAAAATAGTTCTGAAATAGCTCCATGTGTAGCCATCTTTTCATTTTGTATATGTTTCCATAGCGACGGATCCTCTCACTGTCATTCGGTCTTTTATTTCATTGCGCATGCACACATTTACTCGGCTGTGATTGGTAGTCCGTATAAACTTGTCCGTAGAAAGTTAAAGTCGGGCAACTTTTACGGAGTAAGGACTTACAGATAAGGACTCTGTGGCCAGAGCAATCTGATATTATGGTATCGATTTCTTACGGACCACGGACCTACGGATACGGGGTCTATGTCGGGGCCTTAGTCGATGGCATTGAAACTTTAAATCAAATCCATAGTGCACAGACTATTCAGTCCTCCCTTAAACAACAGCTTAATCAAATGAATAACAAATAAATATAGGCTTGAAGATAAAAACTGTGTCATAGAGACCTATATTATTTATCTACCTGGGTGATTAGCATAACAAGAGTATCTTCAATAAAGGCCATTTTATCGTTAGTAAAATTTTCAAAAAGGTTGTATAAATGTTATTTAAGCTTCACCACCTGTTTACACAGATTATCCATTTATAATTTACAGATTGACCAGTAAGTTTTGTAAATATAAAATGTCAATCATAAATGTAATAGAGTTATCTAATAATAGGGCGCTAGTATATCGATTTTAAAATAAGAATAGGGTTCATCTATATTTAAAAAAGGGTAAATCAGGAAACTTTTATTTTAATACAAATTTGACTTACAATATTGAGAAATTCAATTTTATTGTGTTAGTTACAATACACTTATCAATCAAGTAAAAATGTCATCGAAATAAATAAGAGTTGTTGTAAATTGTTTAAATCAATATAAAGAACCAAGTCAAGAGAAAGAGGCAAGTACATCTATTATTATTTATATACATCCTATTCATCCAGATGGCGTTTACAAGCCCATGGATGTGCTTTCTTTGGAACATGTGTCTTCATTTAATTGGAAACTAAGCAGAATTATTCTTGTCTGTGCCTGTTCTTCACATACTTAAACAGCTTGGGACCAAAACATGGAAGATCTTTGTGGTGGACATCCTCAATGCTGGAATATTTGTTGTTTATCTCAGAACTTCAATTCTATGCGTCAGCCTCTCACACGCCTCCCCACAATCATCCTCACCTCCGACAGCCCCTTCTGTTTTTGGACACTTTGCGTTCCGGCTACTAGTCACATATAAGGAGGTCTAACCCAAGAAGAATCGACTTTATGCCCGTACTTCTACTAGGACCCACTTCACAGATCCTGTAGCCAGGAAGCCAAGATGGTGGCTATGTGTTCAAAATTATTACTTTTTGTGTACATTTATCTTCATTTCTATTAAAATAGTTTTTATGCAAAATTTCCCTTCTGTCTCCAAACATACAGTAGCCCCATGGCTTCTTTGGTGCTGACTGACAGTTCACAGCTGACTTCTGACAGTCAACATTTAGGTATATACCTAAATTTTGACTGTCAGAAGTGACAGCTGCTAAACACATGTTTTTTGCAGATCATTTGGTTCGGCGTAGGGATACATAATTGGGTCTGGTAGCTTTTCAAAGCCGTCAGCCGTCAGCTGTCAGTCAGCACCAAAGAAGCCATGCGGCTACTGTACTTAAAGACAAATAAACATAAATGTGTCAGTTCATTTGGAGGGAAGTGGAAGTTTTGAAACCGCGTCACTGTACTTTTTATGTCCATTTATTTTAAAGAAAAATATAAATGTTTAGGCCATTTTGGTTGAGTGACTTGGATTAAGTTACTTTGTTATTGTGCTTATTAAGTCTTTATGGTTTGCTGTGCAATAGTAAATTTAAATGTGTCAGTTCACCCGGATTAGAGTGACAAGATTTTAAACCTTTTCATTGGATTGTTAATTATATTTAGCTAATCTTTGTATTTGACTTTATAGTTAAAGGATACTTACCATAGGCCTATTTACTCTATGGCACTAGGAATTCTAAGGCTGCCTGTCGCACTTACAAAAGTACGCTATCTATTCCTATCTTGAGTTATTTCTATCCAGTCGACCTCATTACACCCTGTCTCTTTCAGGTCCATTCTAATGTTATCCTCCCATCTACATCTAGCTCTTACAAAAATTGCCTCTTCCCATTTGGTTGGCTAGTCAATACTATTATCACAGTTCTAGATTCTCCCATTTACACTGTAAGTCTGGCCCACCTTACTCTACAAGACCTTATTACGAACGCAGTTCTAGATCCTCCCATTCAAGCTGCATGTCCGGCCCAACGTACTCTACGAGTCTTGATTACCCTAGCAATATTTTTAGATGAGTACAAGGTATTTAGTTTATCATTATGTGACCTCCTCCATTCCCCAGTATCCTCATTCCCTTTTGGACCAAATATCTTCTTAAGTACTTGGTTTTCGAACACTCTAAATTTCTTTTGGTTTAAGGTAACAGTTTATACTAATGAATTTGAATAGGTGCTATATTATAGATAACTAATTAAAACATTTCTATAAAGTTACAAATATTCCATGTTGTTTTTTTAAATTATTATTTTCTGAAATATATTTTGAAATTACTATATTATTTCCTTAATATTATTTATAAAACAAAACCACTCTTATAACCTTTTTGTACCCTTTTTTTCATATTTGTTTATGGCACAGGCTCTATATGACTAAGAAAAACTAATTTTTAGTTTTACGTTGATCTAAATTTTCTTTATAAACTTATATCTGAATTTTATTACTATTTTGATTACTGGTTGTATTTGTGTTTACTTAAGCCTGATTTGCACCGAGCCTTAGTTTGTATTACAGCCAGTTTAGCGCTGAAATTCGTAGTTTCTCTGCTGATTATAAAGAGTTATTTCGATAATTCCTGTATTTAGTGTTATATAACTTATATTGATTGATCCATGTTTATTGTGTTTACTATTTGTGATATGTGTTACTTGTAGTTATTTTTCTACGTAGTTCGTCTGAGTTTAACTTTATATTGTTGTATTAAGAAAATTATTCATTTATTTATTTGCAATTTATTAACAGATGGCTCTTCACTCTGTGTGTATGGCTGCGGATGTCTATTTGGTTTGCCTACAACACGCACTATCTACTGAAAAAGAAGAGGTTATGGGTCTTCTAATAGGAGATGTTAGTTTTTTAAATGGTTTATTTTGTTGTTGATTTTTTTTGTTTATTGTGTGGAAACTATCTCCACACTTTTGTTTTTATGAATAAAGATTCATTAACTGTGTAACTGACTATACCCTATAATTTGATTTTGTAGTCTTGTATTATTGTTTTTTTTATTGTTAGCAGGAAATTTTGATGTGCTCCATATCTGCTTTGTCTTTTAACATGATAGACAGGAATAAATACGTAAAATAAAATTAATATATTTAGATATTTTACAAGGACAAGCTTTCCTGTTAACAGCTATTACCTGTCATGAGAATTGATTCAAAATTAATCCCACTTTAGTTTTAATTAATTCAGCTGTCACTTGCAACATAATTTTTATAGCCCCTTTTCATTGGTGTAGCCATATATCTTAATCCCACATCGACCCCTTTGCAAGAAATTCACGAGGGCCTGCCATTCATAAAAAAAAAGTTGATTTTGAAAATAATAATGTGTATGAAATAGCCAAGTACAGTATTTTTAGAATAAAATATTAGATTATATAATACATTCATATTTAGTAGGCTCATGCCCCTAGTTTTTACATCATATTAATCACTAAGATTTATTTTAAAATAGTGGCTTTATTTACTGATTATAATAACAAAATAAAAACAGAAATTAACTTAGGCCCCCTACCTAAATGTATTCATTGGTACCTCTACTGTTGAACACTTTCCTCTAATTCAACTATTTTTTTTCAATTGTATTACCTAATGCTATTTGCATGCAGGAGTCAATTCGGAGTCAATTTCACTGCTTCGTTTTAGTATTTATTATTGTGGAAAATCCCTTTTAAATAAATAAGTAGAAACAAAAGGCATCAAATTTTGAATGGCGATTGTAAACAGATGGGAATTGTTTGTACTATCTGTGATTTCTATTATAGGGCCTACGTGCTTCCCCTCCCCTCCATTACCCTGGAAAATCGAGCATCTACTGTACTTGCGTGCTTATGATCATCAAATTCTTTCTTTCAAAACATATCATTTAAGATAATTGACTTCAGTATTAAGCAAATAACTTCTAACATTATTTTTTGAGGCCCCCCATAAAAACTTTTTGTGGTCGCCCAGGGCACTGCGGCCCCCTGGTTAAGAATCACTCATCTAGATCATTGTTTTCTTACCTTGGGTGGGGTCACAATGCTTGTTAAGGTTCCTTATAGATGTATGTTCACTTTTAAAAGTGATTACCTATAATTATTAGGGTATAGGAAGGTGCAAAATTCAAATATAAATGTTCCATTGTTCCTTTGCTATCGGTATAAATTTTGTTAACTTGGTAACAGGTGGTGCATAGTTAAATGCAGATAGCCTGGATGGGCAGTAAAATTCAGTGAAAATATAATTACTTAAAAACTTATGAGCGCTTGTAGATTATCAAGGAGTCACATTGATCTCAAAGACTTTATAGATTTTTTTTAATGCATAACTTATGTTTAATAGGCCTATGTAGGGCTATGCACAGTATATGTGGGGTATATATTGTGCCCTTTCTATACTGACTTATTATAAAGGCACAAAACTTACAAACAAACATAATTCTACACCAAACACATCACTATGAAATAAGCCCCAATTTCATCAATGATTTTTCTGCCAATTCAGGGGAATCAAACCATGAACCTTAGGTTCAGTAGACAGATGTGCCATCGACAGATATAGTGTTGAACATAATATTAAAATATATGCCTATCTTCAAAGTCTTCTTACATATCAGGAGATTTGAAATATTTTTTTTTATATCTAGTTTTGGCTTCAATAAAGTAGGCCTACTTTATTACCTAGGATAAGTCATGAGTGTACATTTTCTCAGCTTCTTCAGCGTTTGTAAAAATACAACCTTTTGAATTCAATCTTTTAAAACCAGAAGAAGAACAGCTCCCCTCACAGTGAGAGGTACAAATGTTGAACGTTGTTAATTAACTCATTTTTGTTGTGTTTTGGGGTCAAAAAAATAAAAAAAATCACAATCTCACCAGGTAAAAAATTGCAAGTCTACATGAGATTTAACAAAATGTTCGCTCTAAATTTGTTCTCTAGATGTGTATAATGACTAGCCTCGCACAACTCATAAAATATCTTTTTGGGCTTAATAATTCATCTTTTTGTATTGAATTCTGGTAAAACAAGTCACTTTTCTTTGGCACAACTGGTGTTTTTTTTTTGCTATGTGCATGTTTATTAAATATTATTATAAATGAAAATTGTTAAGATTTTATTAAGAAGTTAAAATAAATATCGATTGCAGTAAATTGTGAAAATAAAATAATATACCTTGGTCTAAATTAATATTATGATATAACAACATTTTATTTCCCTTGCTGGCTGCACTTACATTTTCTCCACACAAATTTATAATGTGAGGGCCTAGGTAACTTAAAGCTCGGGAACTTCCACATTGCGTAGTTTCGCGCCATAGCAGTTCCACCACTTTATTTGCTTCTAGAATGTCCAATGATACTTTACTTTAAACTAAAGATAAATAGGTTTTAGTAAATCTAATTAAGTTAAAAAAAAAACATAAAGCCATGGAGTCTGATAGCAAATCTAGATAGTCTAAAAAATACTGCTTCTAAGAGAGTTTGTATGCCTCCAATATTTTCTTAAAGCTCTAAGGTCATTAGCACTCAGGATCAAACTTCCAAACTAAGCATCCACCACCTGATTTCGTGTAGTTTTAAGAATGAGTTCTTGACCCTAAAAGGTCCAGTTCCATCTCTCAAATATCACGAAAACAATCTTGAACGCGGCTAAATGAGAGGTGTTCTTTCACAGCGTAAACAAATTTTTTTTTAATGTTCTGATGTCTCAGATGTCTCAATGTAATTACAGCTTCCCATTGTCTCATTCTGTTTTTAAAAGTGTAGTGATGTAATACGTTGCAGGTTGATTGTGAGAGAACATTGCATATCTCTGCTGTTGTGATGCTTCGGCGCTCAGATAAACGAAAGGACAGGGTGGAGATTTCTCCTGAACAGCTTACTAAAGCAGCCATCCAAGCTGATAAGTTGACTCATGAACTAGGTCAACCAATGAGAGTATTGGGTTGGTATCACTCACACCCACACATCACTGTGTGGCCATCACATATAGGTAAGTATTTAAAAAAAATCAATTTAATCATCTCCATAGCCCCTAATCTAATTTTAAAATACAAATTTACTTTAAAATACAAAATAAAAATTCATAATCTTTTACTATTAATAAAAAAGTATGTAGCAAATAATAATTTAAATCTTTATAAGCTATACCTGTATCTGAGTTTTCCCGACAAAGATCCTCTTATGGATTGGTTTATTTAGAATTAGTCTTAGTAAAATAGTGTATATAATAACTACTAACTAGACTTGCATTCAATATTTTTTGTCGAAAGAGCTTTGTTTATTAAAACATCCTTTAGCCGTGCTATATCTAGGACTTCAGGACCCACTTTTATTTGCATCTAATGAACACACACACAAATTCCCCCTCCCCCCTCACACACACACACACACACACACACACACACACAAATTCCCCCTCACACACACACACACACACACACTTATTCTCAGCTTGTATCCTATTCATATCATAAACCAGTGTTAGCAACCCCTGACCAGCCGGCTAAATTTATCAGGCCCATAAATGATTTTAAACAAACAATTGTGTTCATTAAAATAACTAAATACTTACTATATCCCACCAGTTTAATTTTTAAATCTCATATGGCCCACAATATCATAAAGATTGCCGACTCTTGTGATAAGCAATAGGAAGATTTGTTGGAGCTGAAACCACCAACTACACTCACACTCTGCCCAGCTCTATATTCTTGATACATCATCCATAATTTATCCAAATGTTAAATAATTTTAGCTACTACGGATTGCCACACACATTCTGCTTATGTATCAAACATGTACCTTATTGCATATACACAAGAGAAGAATAACTTCTCTTAGACCTGCATGGTCTCTTGCAGAAGACTGTACTGTCGATGACGGGTAGATCAAGGCTCGAATCTCGGTTGGGTGTACTGAGGGTCGTTTTTCCACTCTCCCTCCACACAAATGCATGTACACTTCCTATAAATATAACATTTCTAATCCCTAAAACCATAATTGTATAACCCGAACACATAGTAAGACACAGTGTTAAAATAACTTCTCCATAGCTGACATCACGGTGAGAAGGTAAAAGTGGGATAACATGCACTTGGCTTCACTTTTCTTCTTTCCACTCTGTAGGTTACCCTCAACATCTTCACTCCTTAGCTTGCGTTAGTAATTATTATAGTTGGGTCAGATCGTATACACCTCAAATCTGAATCTTAAATTTGATCTCAAATCCAAATTCGAATCATCTAATCTTTAAAAATGTATAATTTTGGTTAAAGGGAAAATAATTAAGCTAAGATTGTGATCCCCAATTAGATGTCTGAATAAGTTTGTTTAAAGAAGTATGTTTATTGTATGCAAAGAAGCTTGAGTTGAAAAGGTAGGAAACTAAAATGCATAGCCATACCTAGCCTTTCTGTTTTTGGGCATGCTTATAAGCAAACCCCAAGACTTCTTGGTGCAATAAATAGTAAAATATTGTTTAATGTTTTTGAAATAAAAAATGAGTTTCACAGATATCACACCCATCTCATTCCATAGTAATTATTTCCCCAGAAATGTTGCACTAGCAGTTAGCTCATAGACCTATCCACACATTTCTTTATCACAGCTTTTATCTTTTCTTATTTCCAAATAAATGACAAAACTACACCACCATTAAATGGAATTCAACATGATTTCCTATGTGTTTAGATGATTGTATTATTTTGATGTAAATTATTTATTGTTTTAATAGTGAAATTGTTTTTATAAACTATAATTTCTACTTTTTTAATTTATTTAATCTCAATTGACTGTAATTTTTCAGATGTAAGGACACAAGCTATGTATCAAATGATGGATAAATGCTTTGTAGGCATTATTTTTTCAGTTTTTTCTGAAGATAAATCCACAAAAGTAAGTGTAAACTTGTGTAAAAATAAACATAACTTAATACTTAATGTAATATATTAAAATACTATATAATATGACATCAGTTATAATGTGGCTCCAGATATTTTTCTCATTCTGACTTGTAAACTTCTCAGGAATGTTACTGTGTATAATAAAATGAATTGATGTTCCAGTACAATAAATTACTGTACAAATATTGAGAAAATACTTTCAAGGGGAAAAGTAACACTAATAACTTTAAGATTATGTGGCTTACACTTTTTTTTGACAGTCTTATTTAAAATATTTTAACAGCTTACATTGTATTAAAAAGTATTAGTGTTTGTAATGACATTTTTATTCGGGTGATTTAGAGGTAAGTTTTATTTTGTTATTTAACCTCTAAAGTGTGATTTAAATCAGTTACTGAAACCCTTTCTGAGGTTGACTTAACTTTTCTAGTGAAATAGTTTAATCTTGTAGATGCATTACAAACTACCGACAACCAATGACGTCACACATACTGCAGCGCACTTCACAAGTGATTTACAAGATTATATTCCACTTAGGACCAGTTTCATAGTCAGATTTAGTACGCCTAAAGTGCGAGTCGATACTAAATACAAGACGACACCTACCTAGAACAAAATGGAATGGGCCAGTTTTGCATATGAAACTGGCCCATTCCATTCAATTTCAGGTAGGT
>CABFWB010008704.1:0-16491 GCA_902151455.1 Timema bartmani
TCCAATAAAATAAAGGATATATTCCTCTAAAATCTGCTTTCCTCATCTTTACATATTAGTGTAAATAATTACTATCATAATTAGGTGTTATATCTTAGGACAGGATCATTATTTTTAACAATGAACTTAGACCGCCACGGTAACCCTGTCCTCTGCCGCCTCCTTCAGCTCCCAAAAGTGTAGTAGTGTGAATATATAATATATATACATATATTAAATATATAACATATACATAGGCCTATATATTAAATATATAATATATATACATATATATTAAATATATAATATATATCTTATATATTTAATATACATACATATATATTAAATATATAATATATATCTTATATCTTATATATATATATAAGTTCCGACCCAAGGCACAAACAAATACTTTTTAGCTAAAATTTATAAAAAGATATCTCAAATTACAATAACATTTTCTATAAATAGTTTGAGTCAACTATTCAATTTCCAAAATATTTATATTAAATTTACAAAGAATAATTGATGTAGTACAACTTTTTTCACAATGTGGATATTTTATTATCTCTTCAGGTGAATAGATTAATAGTTTAAATTTAATTACTCCCCTCGGCTTTTAGGCTAAGTTGTTAATGACCCTTATGTTGAATTCATTAATAAATTTATAAAATACATGGCTAAGTTGTTTGATATAATATCCACTTAAATACTTTGATTATCTTCTTAAAACTAAGGCAGTAGATAAGTATGATAATATTAGAGTATGATCTAGTCTCCTAACACTCAGATACTAATTATTTTTAAGTCATGTGGTGAACTGGCCTTATGTTTATAAATCAGATGTTTATTATTATTATTATTATTATTATTATTATTATTATTATTATTATTATTATTATTATTATCATCATCATCAATATTATTATTATTATTATTACTATTATTATATTTCAACCCAAACAGAAGATCTGACCCAAGATAAAAAATTATTCAATTCTTCTGAAAGAGCGAAATGACAGACAAAGTTTCATCTACAAATGTAATAATGATGATAGTTAATATTTAAGGTTGCGTATTTTACAGTTTACTAAACATTTGAACTATATTGTGTATCATGTATTTATAACTTTTAAAACATATAAAATATAATATAAAAGCCCTTGATCATATTTAATTTAATAAAGTGAAACCTACTGGACACACCCGACGTATCCATCTAGGATTTTAACTATAGACACGATATAGTAAGAACACACGCTTATAATAGCAAAGGATACATGCATTAAATCATGTTACTTGCAGCTGTCATTGTATATATTATATATGTATCTATCAACAATGCCAATAGAATAATTATTTATAATAGACTAAGATGTTATAAATGTTGACCACTAAAAGACAAATTCTGTAATGCACATCCTTTACACTATACTTCAGTATAACCGAGTGTGCTCTGTTATAAATCAGTGCATTCATGTTGATGTGCATCAATAAAATAAGACTAAATACTCAAATTTATTTTGCAACTCACATAGAAATATTTATTTTACTATAGTTCAAACTAAGATATACATGTCTATAAGAAATTGATTCGATTGAACTTCATCTTAATCTCTAAATAAGGTAAAATACGTTCGCCTTGTGCAGTTGTTTGTTGGAACCGTAGTATGTATGTACACTCTGTTTCTCTGAAAGGTAGAAAGCTTACCCTGCTTATTTCCACTATGGAATGGCTCATAAGATAGGGCCATAATGTAAACCGTCAAGAAAAGACTGCTATCTTTCAGGGTAAGCCAAGTGTATGTAGATACATCGCAAATCGCCACGAACTGACTCAAATGTTTCTATATTCTCTCTCTCTTTTATCAGAATAAAACCTTAATAGAATTCATTATTGAACAACAACAAAATGGGTGTGCACTTTTGGTTTTGCCAAGTGTTTTCTCAAGTAACATCAGGTTCAGCGTGAGGTTCATTGGGCAATCGCTGGAAAAGAGAACAGTCGTCAGAGGATAAAACACGTAGGCTCAGGAAAGTATAATTAAAGGAGGTTCTTGAAATAGACTAGCAACATTTAATTCAACATTCTCAAGCGGGATGACAGGTAACGTGAGTCAAGGTCGGTATTTTGGTGACTTTTGTAACAAAAAAACAACGTATTTGGCAAAAATAAATATAAAATTGTTCTAGTAGAAATATTTGACTTTTAAAATATAGTCATCTCAAAAGTTCTTGAATATTTGTCATGGCAGAGCTTCACTAGAACTTTTAAATAGTAGTTCCAATTAACACTCAAAAAGATTCAAATATATTTAAGATTGTTGATGAATTAAAATACTATTTTGATATTTATAATTCTAATTTATTATAAAGGTCCATTAATTTATAAAAGAGCAATAAAGTAATTACTCTTTAGTTTGTATGTGTATAGTATTAATTTAGTCGAGCACTACTAATTGCTTGTGCAGGTATTTAATGATATATTTAAAAGTGTCAGGTATACTAACAGGTGGGTTCCAAATTAGGTAGAGAAATATTGATTATTTCAAAATTTATAGAGGAGACACAGAAAGACAAGGCTATCACATTAATATGTTTCTCAATATATCATGAATAGCTTGAAAGCACACTTTTGGTTGAAAGTATCACCCAGGAAAAGTTTTTATTTTTTAAGCGTAAAATATGAAACGAATCGAAACTTTTTTATTGTTAAAGTTTGCTAAATAATGGTAATAAAAACATAAAAACAGGTATTAAAAAATATATGAGTACAAAGAGCAAAGTGATGTACTCTGTACCTTGTTTAAAACAGGGTGGATCGAAATAAGACCCGCATATGTACGTACGCCGACTAAACATAAAGCTCATATAAAAGCTATAACGAGCCCTCTTACAAAGACAAAATGACTAACTAAAGTAATATTTAACATTTAAAAAATCATTAACATAAATGAATAAAATTATTGTTAACTACCTCATTTATTTCCTATAGTTATATATATATATATATAATTTCTTTTTTGTGAATTATTCATAAGAAGATTTGGATATTAATTGTTTAGCTATATTCGTATTAATACTTATATTGTCAATAGTATTTATGACTATTAGTTAAAATTTAATTAAGATCCTAGGCCTACTAATATTCGACTATATGCTTTAGTGTGTATATATACATAGAGAGAGAAAGAGAGAGGTAAAAAAGTAATAGTAAATTAATAGATTATAAAATCACGTTTGATACTGCAAATTATATATATTGTAATCTTAGGCCATCTAGCTCACTCTATATTAGAATGAGTGAGATTGCTGAAGACTACAATATTTGTGTATATATAATTATGTACAGTACATGTATGAATACATATATCATATATCAAACGTTTTATAATATAATGATTTGCTATTAGTTGTTTCATTAAAACACAAATATTTTTGTCTGTGACTATAATAGAGGGCTCTACCAAGAGTCTAGGAGAGCCTGGTTTTACTCTCACGGGGTGCAGAGAAATATATTTATAAATTTTATATAAGATAATCCTTCCATTAAATTAGTAAGTATCTAAGTATTAATTAATAATGAATGTGAATTATTAAGTATACTGTCTTAGTTTTGATTATATTTTAGTCACCTGCTACATAATCAGTGTATTTACGGAGAGCACGTTAAAATACTCAAAACAAAAAAATTAGAATCACAAAAATCTGATTTGTGATGTTTTTTGATCTTGAGTAGTACTTAAACTAATTGTTTAGTTTTATTATGTGTTCGTCCTATAATAATTATATTCCAACCGTAAGTCGTAAATGGCCTATCACGTGATTTGTATTGAGTGTTTCAAGTATGAATTAATGCTAGTATGTTCTAGCCATAGTCCGTTTCTGGTAACAATATAATTTTAATATAGTAGAAAACTTACTGAAAAAATCCTTTGTATTCATCCTATTCTCAAATATGTCATGTAACTTTGAAAAGTGATGTAAACCGATTTAATTTGTCAAACTATAAAAACCATATTTCCTGGCGGGTGCATCCTTTTATTAGTTTTAGTACAAATAACATTAATTGTGAGGACTTGGCGGTCTAGGGGTAAGGTGTCAGGCTTTTGTGCTGGGGTCCGGGGCTCAATCCTCGGTCCCGGCACAGATTTATCTGATTGCCAAACCCTTCTTTCACCTCTGACAAGACGTGTATTAAATCACAACTTGTGAATGTGTGGAATGCCAGGCCTCCACCGTGGTTTAAACCCCACGTTAAACTGTAGGTCCTCCAGTTTATCTCACAATCACCCTACCATTACACATTAGCGTTAGTGCGTGTAATCCGAACGGGTACTAAGACGCGGTGCTAATAATAATAAATATTAATTGCGTATAAGGTGCAACCAGAACTGGCAATAAGACGTGGTGTTGTAAAAAAGCAATCAATATGAGCCCAAAGAATTTAAACATTTTTTGTAGATGGGTGATAATAAAGTATTATATAATAAAACCCGACCGAGACGCGATTTTTAACCTTCCAGGTTTGATTTTAGTAGCTCTGCAAGTTTAAGTATAGTGTTAAGTTCTCTGGAATCTAATATGCTAGTTTAACATTTTAATTAATGTTTGTTCCTGGCTGGTTCATCTAGGAATATTTTTATACAACTTAGCTTAGTATTTATTGATCTAGTCACCTAGTCATCTATTCGTTAATATCCCTAATTTTAATTGTATAATTATATTTACTGTGCACCACATTCTACTATCTATCCGTATTATCCACATTTATTTACAAATAAGGTATTTATGAGGAAAGTATAATTTAGAGAAAATATATGCCCTTGTGTGTAAAGAGATAAGGGTAAAATTACTTAGGATAAAAAACAACACTTTCAATACACCCAACTGGGATTCGAACCCTGACCTCCACGTAATCGTAAAATTATACCCCATGGGTGACTTACGCCTCATCCCACGTGTCCACCAATGAAATTTCATATCAAATAAAATAGACAAGATCCCTTTAATTGTAGTTTGTTCACGTCCTACCTTTATCCAAACGGCACGTCAGCAAAGTCAAGATGAACAAAAGTGTCAGTGTTTTGGGTAGTCTCATCGCTGATCCATGGATGCTGACAGTATCTTCAAAAAATATAGGTCCACATGACACCCAATTTCATTTAATACGAACAGCTATGATTCATTTAATCATTCCTTTTCACATGTTTCCGTTACATAAATCAAACATAATACTTGGATAAAATAAAGTGTTTTCTAAATATTTAATATTTAAAAAGTTTATCATGGAATAGTATATGAGAACTAGCGAAATATTCGTGGGTTAATAAAATGCCTATGTTTGGAACGCGTGACTCAGGCTGCCATGTAGCGCTGGTTGAATCCAGCGAGCTGAAGGGGAACAGATCCACTCGCTTAGAAGGCTACCAGCCGTCTAGCGCCACATCGCTGCATCCTCGCATCCTCACAATCCAGCAGTGCTGCCAAGTCCCTCCTCCTCTACCAACCAGATCCTTTTGTAAAGTCACTCGCGCTACGCGTGCTTATTGGCTTTTCTCGTTAAAATGGATACCTCAACAACAGTTCGAACAATGATTAAACTCACATCCCGATTAAGGGTGACGACTGCTTGGTATTTGTAATATGTGGCAGTTTGGATCATCAAAACCCTTAAAATAATCATCAATAATTCTTAAAATTGTAAGAAGACTTTATTTGCGCATGAATAGCGAAGCTTTGAAAATTAATGTTTTTTTTAGCTCAGCGATTTACTATCCGTCCGGGTTATACACTTATGAACTGATTACGCTTATGGTTTTATGGATTAAGAAGGTTATATTAGTAGGAAGTATAATCGCATTTGCGAGGAGAGAGAGAAAGTGGAAAACTTAGAGAGTGGCGCGTTAGACCACGTGGCCACTGAAGCGGGTAAGATTGAAATAAACTACAGGTTACAAATATAGCCTTATCAAGTGTCATATCCCTAAATTTGGAAAAATGACACCTTGACACGGAATTTGAAACCAGGACACTTGGATTTAACGTGTCAATGCTCTAGCACTGATATATTTAGGAGTATTTCCATGTTCAAGGTAATTCATTACTCGAATAAGACGAATCCCTTATAGCTCAGTGGTATAACATTGGCGCGCTAAGCCTAAGGATCCCAGGTTCAATCCCTGTGAACCAGTGTCATATTTCAAATTTATGTGGTGAACCCGTTAAAAATTACGTGGTGAACCTGTTAAAAATTACATTATTTATTTAAGAAAGGTTAGATTTAGGTTTAAAACCATTTACTATGATCTCTAAACTGCAAAATATCACATGAAATGCCGTTTAAAAAATTTTAAATTCACATTTTCTTGTTTTTTGTTTGTTTGTAAAATCATTAAAACTAAAGATTTAAGGATCCACTTAAGTATTTGAATATTCTAAGGCATCCATCCCCCAAAATACTGAATTGCCGATGATGGGGAGACCAGGGATCGAATCCTGGTCGGGTGTACTGAGGGTGGTTTTTAAAATGGTTTTTCACTCTCTCTCCATGAAAATGCGGATACACTTCCTCTAATTCCAGACTCTCATATCCCTAATACATCATCGTATTTAGTACATATGCGTACAAGCCGAACGGGTAGTAAGAAGCGGTGATAAAAAAACCAATAGAGACATTGTGATTTAAGGTTCTAATTTTTATTGTTTTTTTAACATTACTTTTCTAGCCAAAAATTTACGTTTAGCTTAATTTTATACAGCTAGTAGAGGCAACAATTTTTGAACATTTTGTCACAAGGATTGTGTTATTAGAGCAGGATTTTTTCTCATCGTTTAAAAAGATTATGTTCCATGGGCACTACGTTATTGATGTGGAGGACTATACTTGCTTAGTACCGCGTCCAACTACCCATTCAGGTTGTACGCTTAAGTACTAACTACGCTAATTGGTTAGGAATTGGGAAGGTTGAATATAGAGGAAGTGAACCCGCATTTGCGTGGAGGGATAGTGGAAAGCCATTTAGTAAAAACTACCCCCATTTCACCCGAGAGAGATTCTAACCTCGATCTCCCCGTCCTCGCCAGTCTAGCTCAACGCAAAACTAGCGCGTTAGATAACTACGCCACCGAGGCGGGTTGGAGCACTTTACTCATTCCAAATAGGTAAAGAGCTGTTAGATTAATACATGTAGAAAATTTAACCAAGAGTATCTATTTAGGTAATATTTTATATACTATGTTCATAAAAAAAGTTTTTTAAAAACTTATTTGAGGTTTTTAACGTGTACTTTCTGAACCGACTTATTATATCAGCACACAAGAATTTCTATGATCAAGGGTTAAAGAGACTACCAATTTTGCCGGGAAAGGTATTTTCACATACCTTTCAGGATTCATTTATATGTCACAATCGACATGGGACCGACGGCTTTACTTCCCTTCCGAAGGAAGTGGTGCGACGGATTTTTATCGCTCGAGTCAACTCCAGGTGGGTTTGAACCCACTGACATTGGAAGGTGAGGTAAGCACTTTACTCAAAGACCGCTGAGGTCGACAAGGTGTTAGAAACACTGTAAAAATACTGAGATTTTATTCTCTTTCACTACCACCCCACTTGATTTGACGAGTTCCAAAGCTGTCTAATGGCGTATTTATATTTCAATGGGCCCTACCTTCAGCCTATTTTGTTTGGCTACTCATGGACTATTATTATGTGTTCTGTCTTACGACAGGTCTATTCCTTTTGTCAGTGAAACTTAGATCTCCAATGCACCCTGTCCTCTGCCTCCTCCTTCAACTCCCATAATTTTCTTTTTCTCATGGCTATAGATGATAATAATATAGATGGATATATAATGGGTATAGTACTCACTATGTAGTCAATTTATTTACGTAGTTATTTAACCATTCACCCGTTAAAATGTTTTAAAAATATAGTTAAATAAACTATTTAACTATTTTAATACGCATACTTATATACTAAGTATATAGATGTAAAAAATTTCATTTTCATTTGAAAACAACCGAAATTATACAAAAGTTAAAAAAACAAACTAAAAAACATTCATATAATTAGTTTTCTGTGTGATATTTATTTCGATCAAGTAATGAATGCATGACTGGAATACGTTGTCAAGGTCTAAACGTGCCCTAAGTGGGTAGTTTTGTTTCTGTTAGATGTATATAAAATTGACAAATATTGATTTTAGATTAATAAATTAATTTGTGAAGTAAAATTATTTCTAATTTCTTTTTTGTACCCGCTTCGGTGGTCGAATGGTTTAAGGCAGTGGTCGGCAACTGGTTGATCGCGATCGACTGGTCGATCTCGCGGCAATTTTCAGTCGACCGTAGGAAACTAAACCATGATTAATAATAATAATAATAATAATTGTTATTTATGCTTTTAAACTCGCAAATATATCAAGTACTTCAAATAATTATTGAGGGTGACCAAAATAAACATTGATCGGTCCTAGTCAGTTATGTTATAAGAAATTTAAATAGTTAAACTATAGAGTGAGCACAGAGTTTGACGGTCGTTCTCGCAGACTTCCGCGCTTGTGTTGTGTGCTGTCGGGTGGAGTCGATTTGTCATTAGCGAGTGAGTGGAGATTCTGCCTCGGGCAATCAAACTGGAAGGTTGTATATATGCTGAAGTAAGCGACGAGCCCTTTACTACCAAGCCAGCGCGAAAGGAATGGGCCCGTCTCTTTGTATAGTCAGTCCATGGTTAGTAAAATTACATCCATAAACTTTGTATCTGCTATCTGTGTGCTCATATTATTTCGGGGTGCACAGCACTAACTTTGCACAGATATATAATAGTAAAACAAGAGTACATAACATGAAAATGTACGAGGAAATTGAATTTAAGGAATCAATTTAGGATGTAGAAATAAAATTAGAGTGGAGAAACGATGTGTGATCACTAGATAAGTAAATTGAAGCCTAAAAAGAATGCTGACCTATGTTCACAAAAAAAGTATACAGCAGATTCTCAGCCCCAAGGATGTTTCTTTGCGCTTCTTGTGCCAGGTTGAGTCCATCATAACTGGGGTTCACTGGTGGCGATGCTCAGTTAAAAAATTATTTCGAAATGTGCAATCGTTAAACTACTCACTTTTAACATGTTCGTCATAAAGGGACCATTGTAATCGTAATGGATAGCCTACATAAACTCTTTGTGAGGTAGGATTATGTAACGAGGGGGTTGGGTTGCTACCTGAACCTAGCTTTGTGATAGCTGATTTATTGACACTAGAAGGAAATTTTATCGTTTTATAGTAAAACCATCTATAAAGTGAGATGTTTTTAAAAAATACCTGCTTGATATCTATGTTGTCACTTGGGACAGCACGTAGCGATCCCCGTGTTGAAAGACTCAAGCTCTTCCAATAGGCGCAGCCATTTTAACCTGAAGGTCGTGGGTCTGGTGTATACCTTGTCTGTGATCCTGGTCTAAGGACGTCACTCAGAAATAGATTGGACTTCTGATGACGGATAAATTTGGTTCTAATTCTGGTCGGATGTACTGATTTTTTTTTACTAAATGGTTTTCCACTCTTTATCCACACAAATACAGGTACACTTCCTGTAAATTCAACCTTTCTCATCCCTAACACACTAACGTATTTAGTACATATACTATAACCTGAAAGTGTAGTAATATGTTGTGCCAAATATCATTTTGTAAGAATTTGGGGGCACCTCTGTCGTATGGATTGAGGACTTATTTCTGTATATGTTCCTTACACTTATAAATCCACCTCTGAAAGTGTCACTTGATGTTTACTTAGCCATTCCCGTATTTGGCTCATCCACTGATAAGATCAAAATATTTAAAAGTGGCCTTTTTGGATACAAATAAATATATAATTAAAATAACATATTCCAGGACAATAACCCCCCCTACATTAACGACCAGATAATTACTACACTAGAAAATCATCTCTGACAGAACTGCACGGCTACTAGTGGGAAAGAACATTGTCATTTTCTTGTTTTTGGTTGGTCAATCTTCCTAAAAGACAAGTTGGGCATCGTTGGTGCATCAAGAGTAAGAGTGCCAAGTGCATTTGGTGAGGTGTTTTTCTTTTACTGGAGCTTAGTCCTCAAACAAGCGTATTTTAAATGGTGTTTTCTTGAAGCCTAGCCCCAATCAAGTGAATTAATTAACTGTGTCATTTTTATAGGTCTTATTCCCTGGACATTATTATTGAGTTGGTTGTTTACACTCTCAGTATTTTCAATCCCTGTTTTAAGCAAATGCTTTTGCATTTATTTAAAGTTTACCCTTCTTAAACATTAATCTTAAAGAGGTGTTTGTAATATATCGTGTCCAGGTGTAATTTTTCAAAATTTATGAATGTGATACTTGTTACGGCTTGTATCCAAAGAAAATAATCCTTTCCATTTTGTGAGCTTTGCTGCTCATGTACTGTACATTAAATTGTACAAACGTTCGATTACTTACAACATGCTTCAGTGGCCGCATGGTCTAAGGCATTACTTTCGTGTTAGACTAGACTGCCGATGACAAGGAGATCGGGGTCCGAATCCCATTCGGAGGTTTTCCTAAATGGTTTCCACTTTCCCTCCACGAGAATGAGGCTACACTCCCTATAAAAATTCAACCTTTCTTATCCCTAACTCATTAGAGAAATTAGTACGTCATGCGTAATATCAGACGAGGTAGTAATACGCGGTGAGAAGTAAGAAAGAAGATTACTTCCATAAAAGGAATAGAGTTTAATTCGATTCCATCCATTGATATCATTATGACATTAGAAAAGAATCTTTAAATACTATATTAGCAGAGTAACACTTACGGTAAGTGATCAATTTCTTTACATTAAATTTGGGAACAAAAGCTTACAAGTCCTGTTAAAATATTTTGGCCTCAATAAAATAACTTACCCGATAATGCAGGCATTACAATGTGTTATTATATTTTAAGGGTTTACCAATAAAAAAAATCATATTCATTCACCTTCCAATCAAAGTGCCACTATAGAAAATTGAATGCAAAGTCAAAACGATGTTTGGGACTGAATTTGTATATTTGAAAAATAGATTTGGTTTCGTGTTTTCTAAAGATAAGATGAAAATGGTAAACCAATATCACATATTGTAGGCATCTTTTTATTTCACAAACTGTACATCTTGAGTAAGTTGGTATATTGATAAACTATAAAGTTGTAGCTCAAGTAAGTGCAAATTCTAAGCCCTCAAGAGCTAGGCCTATGTTCTCAAAATCTAACAATTTTGGGATCTCCTTCTGTGGCTGAATAGTCAAAGGCGTTAATCTTGCAATAGACTAGACTGTCGATAAGATGGAGATTAGGGTTCGAATCCTGGTCGGGTTTACTGAGGATGGTTTTACAAAATGGTTTTCCACTCTCCCTTCATACAAACGTGGGTACACTTTCTTTAAATTCAATCTTCCTCTTCCCTAACTCACTAGCGTAGTTAGTAAATGTGCGTATAGCCTGACCAGGAATAAAACGCCGTGCTAAAAATAATCATAGCTAATTCAGTAAAGTTACCCGTTAAGGGATATAGGCCTACACATATTTACTCTAATGAGACAGAGCTGAGGGAGGTAGAGGAAGAGTAAAAAAATATATAGAAGAAATAAAATCTTAGTACACCCAACCTGTATTTGAACCCCAACAACCACATCACCATTAATCACGTCTATTGCGAAAGTTACACAATTCCTGCTTCCAAAGCTATTTTAATCAAAGTTATTTTTCTGTAAAGCTATCCTCATCAATGACATCGTCACTAAATATATTCAAAATGTGACGCACATGCATTACTTTTATAGAGGATATTTGCTTTTATCATCAATCAACTACCTTTTGTCACACGTTAGTATGACAGAAGATTTAAAATTTATTCAACCAACTTGACAACGGGGTCAGACCAAAAAAAAGGGTTTCATAATTAATATAATAAATGTGTCACTAAAACCAAATTTCCAGAAATCTCAAGTTCTAAATAAAAAAAGAAAGTCGAATTTTTAATAGTGAAAAATATTACAAAAAGAATTATTTGTAATTATTGTAAAACAAAATAGGAAGACAAAAATTTAAATTAAAAACTATATGTTTTCAAACTTGGCTACATGTTTTTTTATGGTCACACACTTATCTTAAAAAATACTCCATGGAGTGATCCTGCAAGCGAGCTATACCGAACGAGTGGCCGCCACCATTAGCGATGATAGTGCCAACATTTGTGGATATAGGGTGTCACGTGGTCAGAATAACGAGCCCTCCAGCCGTTAATATCGGTTTTCTAAACCGGAATTGTTACTTCTTTATTCATTTAGCTCCTCATTTGTCCACACGAGGCTGTGTTTGATCCCGTTCCAAATCCACTGCTTCACAGATAAATTTTGGAAGCTTTGGGTATCGATCCCATGATCTCTAAATCTTTATTCAGGAACGCTGACCACTATCCGGACTATGGCTAATCAAATTAAGTTTTTGTATAATATCTTTTCATAAAAAATAACATTTAAATTAGTTTATTTTAGAATTAATTCCACTCTTATACATAGACACGCAGACTTAATGCAAGGCTCATTTAATCTGATTTGCCTGCAACGGCTAAGTTGATGTAACAATCCTCGCCTATGTATACTGAGCATTTTACCAGGTAGTTTCCCATTCTTCTTTCATGCTGATAGGGGTGCCTTTCCTCTAAATTATACCTTACTTATATCTAAACCATAAGCTTATTTCGAAAAATGCGTTTAGCCCGGAGGGGGGAGGGGGGGTTGTGAAGGGGTATTAAAACGCATTGGTAGAGTAAACCCATTAATTTCAAACTAAAAAGATAAAAGGATTGAAAATGAAATACGATGTAACTATTAAAACAGATTCAAGGGAATAGATATTTTAAATTCATTAATGTAAATGGGTTTATCAAACCTCATTGCACACATGACCCCTTTAGGACATAATATTGTTACATACAGTATCTACTGTAGCTAGTCCTAACGATTAATAGTGCACTATACAGGGAGGACAATCATTTTTAAATATTGTAATTTTTGTCACTCAAAAATAATAATAAGTTTTCGGTTATGCTTAATTAGAGATGATTACTAAAACTAGAATTTTATAGAGAAAAACAATAAAAATAAACTGTAAAATGTTATTTGGAAATTGTTTGAAATGGGCTGAAATTTGGAAGGACCATATTTAAGTTTGCTTCCACCAGAATTAATACATTATAAACTCTTCACTTTGTCATACCATTAAAAGTATGTATATTTTTTATCTTATAAGCTATGTAATAAAATGCTACCTTTATTTTGACCAAATAGTATTTATTATTTTACGCCTATATATGTTTGTTAAATGACTGGACTTAAATCTGAATTTACACAGCAAAAATCACTAAAATATAACCGAATTAAACCAAACAAGCCTATCTTAGCTTAATGGATATCGCTGATATCGTGAACTGATTCTAGAACGTACTGTACAATAAATGTAAAATATTACTGTACGCTGTATTCTCAGTTTGAATAAAAAATTAAATAAGTGAGGCTATATAGCGGGTACTTGAAATACTTGTTTATTTCATGTATGGTAAGATTTAATCAACATGTTACTCTATTGACCTGCTCAGTGGAGGCATTTTATATTGGCATTGGTTTTAGAATTGGATTAAAGCAAAAATAAATGTGAAGTGAAAAATAAAATCTATTTAATAAATTGCACATTTTGTGCCACCAGAACTAAAGCTGGCAGTTAATAATTTTTTTTTAAATGGTGAAAACGTAATATCATCTATCAAATACTGAAGAGGATTTGGAGAGCAGCTGACATGGCGAGATGCCAACTTTGTACTCTTACGGTAAACCCGAGTTCAACTCAGGGTATGGAGGTTTCATTTTAGACTCGAGGGGGAGACCAATTTAATAGTTGGTATAGTATAAGCTTGCATTTAAAAGTAGATAGTTACACATGCCAAATAAACTAATGAAATTATAATATCACCCTATAATATATTTTTAAATCACTATAATTAAAACGTTATCTAATTAAAGTGGGCCACCCACTTCGGTGGCCACATGATCTAACACGCATTAGACTGCTGAGGATTGGGAGATCGGGGCTCAATACCGGTCGGGTGCACTAAGGTTTTTTTTCCCAAATGGTTTTCCACTCTCCCTCCACGTAAATGTGGGTGCGCTGCCTCTAAATTAAAACTTTCCCAATCCCTCACACATTATTTTAATTAGTACATAGGTGTATAGCCCGATCGGTTAGTAAGAAGAGGCGCTAAAAATAATAACAATAAAATAATAAAGTGGGATGGAAGGTTAAGTGAGAAAAGGTCAGTGTTTTTGAAGATTTTTATAATAAACAATTATTTTAGCCGAAATAAATAAAATATTGCTCCTATAGAAATATAGGGTTTAATTTTATACACATGTTATTATCAACAGTTCTTGGATATGTCATGCAAATACTGGCATTTGATGATACACTTTTTAAATTAAGAGAAAAAGTTGTCATTTAATTCTAAGAGACCATTGATAGTTATTCAACAACTGTTGATATTACCATGTGAAGAAAATCAAACTCTATGTTTCTACTGGAGAATATTGTTGCTATTAAAACTGCAAAAATACTGCCGTTAAATCACATTGCCTACCATCCCAACATAAGGTAATATTAACTTATATTTGCCTAGCGAATAATGGAACCCATCCAACATTTTACTCACTTTAGGATTCGTGGGACATCACGGAAATACTCTTCCTCTCAAAAATATATAATATAAAATGTAAAAATTTGTTTTTAATAATAGGTTAAAACTAATATAGATTATTACGTAAAGGGGGATATTAATAGTATATATCGATTATATTATAGTGAGGCTACAAAACTATCAGAGAAAAATAATATATACTTATCTCATAAAAAAAAGAGATTAAATCAGGCCTCTCCGAATTGGAGTAAATAACAATAACATCAATAAACTATCAATAGCATATAAGTATTCAGAAACTAATGAATAAACTTGAGACCCAAGTGTTTCTAATGATAAAAAATCAAACCTCTTTAATAAATGATTTGTAACAATCTATCTAAATAAAAAGTTATAAAATGTCCGGGTAGCCCCAAAGGGATTTAAGAAGGGTTGGTGCTACGAAGATTTTATTATATTTAAAAAAATCTTGCACAGTATTAAAATTGTGTGACATAAAAATAAATTTGAAAAATACAGCCATAAAATTAGAAAATATACAGGGTGGGTTGGAAACAATTAGACGATTAGTAACTTAAAAATTAACAATTTAATTGAAAAGTAAGTATTTATTAGCTAAATAAAAGCCAAATAAATAGAACACTTTTTCATTTTTTGAAGATAATGTCAGTCAGATAAGTTACACTGGAAGTCAGGCAAACCTCAGCACGTTGTTCATCACTTTCCTCAGCATAGATCGTCTAATTGTTTCTGCCCCACCCTATTTTAAGAGAACATCTTGCAATGAACTTAGTCACTATGCATGTATAGAATGTCAAATTATAATTAGATAACCGAACAGTAGAAATGTCTACCCTACCGTTCTGAATACAAAATCATGACTTTTAGGATTGTAAAAAAGAAAGAAGAAAAAAATTTACTTGGAGGGATATAATCTTAGTTATAAAACTGTATATACATCTTCACAGCTAGAAGTAAGAGTATTTTCAAGTTGAATTACTATCTTTAATATAATGAACAGGTTCTAGTTGAGAAATAAAGTTATTATAACTAACAAAGTATTCTTATACAGAGTTCAGCCCATTCTCTCGTCCAAGGGCTTGGGAACTATGTGAATGACCCGGGAGGGTTCCCACAAATCTGACCCAGGGCATTTCTTATGTTATCCTCCCAAAATTAATTAATGGATAACACATTGAACTTTTAGATATAATTGTTATTTAAATAAAACAAGAGTTGATTTGATTTTAGAACACTCTTTAATTGCAATAATATGTGGTTTATTTAATTCAACCCATAGTCTCAATGCCATAAAACAATATATATATATATATTTCTAATGCTAAACAAAGTGAAACCTTAAGGCGATTAAATAAAATCATTCACCACTAACCTTTAACACTAAGGGTGCTACATGTAGTCCAAGAGCTAGCTCCCGTTTGATTTAACCGAAAAGATCTAATTCAGTTAAATATTCTATTTTATAGTTTCGCCAGTGAGAAATGAAAATCTGTTGGTCTGGCAGTCCAAAGTGGCCGGACTTAAAATTCAAATTAATCAAAAATTGACTTTAATTTAACCGGAAAGATCTACTTTTGATTCATAGCTTGTTTCTTAGATTATTTATCCCTAAACAAATTTAGTTTGGTCTGTTATTTGAAATCGGCTGGAAAATGGCTGCCAGACCAGTGGTGGCTCGTCACTTTAAAAGCTGGAGGGCGCGGCCTGTTTAGTTCATTAATTATTTATAAATAATATATTTAAAAGAAGACC
>CABFWB010008705.1:0-16490 GCA_902151455.1 Timema bartmani
GCTACCGCTACTGCTACAAGCATCCCGTCTTACTACCCGTTCGGGTTATACACACTTACGCTAATGTGGTGATTGTGAGATGAAATTTAGGACCTCCAGTTTAACATGGGATCCGAACCACGATGGAGGCCTGGCATTCCCCACATTCACAAGTTGTGATTAATACAAGTCTTGTCAGAGGTGAAGGAAGGGTTTGGCAATCAGTTATCAGTTATCTGAGCCGGGACCGAGGATTGAACCCCGGACCCTCAGCACAGAAGTCCGACACCTTATCCCTAGACCACCAGGTCACCAAAAGAAACTAAAAATCAGCTATACAGTTAGTGGAATTTTTGAGCCTGCATTGATGCACTTAGTTTGTTACACCTTGGCTCTAGTGAAGAAATAGCCAGTCTGAGATCCATCCAGCTCTATTTTCAGCCAGTTCCTATATTTGGTTTTAATGGCAGCCACAGCAGAAAATCCAACTTCGCAGAGATAGGACGTGGAAATCGATAAGAGATGTGCTACGGCTTTTGCACTCATTGTTGGGTACTCACTTTCAGCTTGAAGCCAAAACTGTGTGAGCTCACATGTTTTTGTGTTATTCATTGTGTGATCTAAGGACAGGTCTATCAGTTTTTCTTGTTCACTTATTGGTAGCCTCTTTCTTGCTTGCAGAGAAAAATGATTTTGCACCCACTCATTTTGACTGATCTCATAAACAGATTCCTTAAAATATTTTTTGAATCCTAATTTTAGTCATTTATGGTGGTCGGTGATTAAAAAATGTGTTAAAATCATGCCGCACATTGTCATGCTCTTCAAGAGTTTCATTCAGTCATGAGAACATGTCAAGAAAACCTTCTTCAACTTTATCCAGATAGAGTAACAGTTTTCCAATAAAAGTAGTCAGCTTGATAAGTGAAAATGTTTGATCCAGACACCTGCAGTGATGTATTTAAAATATTAAGTATTTCAAATATATCAGCAAGATACGCTAGTTCACAAAAGAAACTGTTCTCATTGATCTCATTTTTATTCCCTGGATAGTCACTGTCTCTTAAGTAAAGACTAATTTCATCCTTCAGTTCAACACCCTTGCAAGCACTTTCCCAAGTGATAACCAGCGTGCAGCAATGCTGTGTAAGAAATCACTGTGTTCAGCCCCTCTACCCCTGCATAAAGCAGCAAATAAACTCGATTCAGTAAGTCTTGTCTTAATGTAGTTCACTATTTTAATGATGGAACAATAGACACCACTTTGTTCTCTACTTACATTGCTTGATGCAAGTGATTCCTTGTGGATTATACATTAAGTCCAAATGGCATTGGGAGCCTTACCTTTCATGAGAGCATGCATACCACTCCTTTCTCCAGACATGGCAGGAGCACCATCAGTGCACACCCCAACACAATTTTCCCACTTCATCTCACTTACTATCAAAAACATCTAGAATCTTGAAAAGTCCCTCAGCATTGGCTCTTCTCGGAAATGGCTTGCAGAACAATAGGTCCTCTTTGACCGATCTGTTATGGATGTACTGAACATAAGTTATAAGGTGTGCATCCTATACTGAGTCTGCACCATGTGAACCTCTAAATACTCAATCCCGGTGTACACACGGCACGTTACACAAATACAAGGAGGTGGGAAAAGTAAACATTAGAAGTAAAAGATTTCTCATGTCAACAATTAGATTTTATTGAACTCTAAACAGCAAGACAAAAATTCACATCAAAACAATTAGAATGTTATCACAATTCCATCTTTTAAAAATTCAGTTAAAGGCACTGGCCGCCTTATTAAGATTTGAAGTCAGACATCTAGTTATCTTAGTTCATGAATATATATAACTGGGGATTAACTAATAACTAAACTGAGAAACACAACCTGTAAACAGAGCCCAGATTTATTTACTAGTAGGTTTGTAACTTCTTAAATAGGTCCATTATAGCTTTCTATGTGCCTAAATAGGTTATTTAGTTTACTGAACCGAGTTCAAAAGCAACAAATGTTTAGAATAAGTTAAACAGAAACAATACACAACAACCTAACGGACTAGATACCACGCAGCTGTAGAGCATGTCTAAATCATAATTAATTGATTAGTGCCTAAACCTTACAAGTACATATTTAAGGAGACAATGAATCAAATTTCTATTAAGTTAGTTTAAGCTATCGCATACGGGTTTTAAACAAAGTTACATGATAACTTCTCCACTCTATGAGAGTTATGAGACATTAATCCTTATCTGGGATTGCAAACTCAATGTGAGAAAACATCAGACTAGTTCCCAATTAGGACGGCCTGAATACGATGCAGTTAAGTTATTAACTGTCAACTACAAGTTAACAAGAATGAACAAAGAATATTAAAGTTAATATCACTCTCTAAATGGATCCAAAAGAATGTCGGACACAAGTAAAGACTAATTAAGACCAGTCGCCACTCTAGGTTCAACACCCACAAGTTGTGCACCTCGCGTGAACAAACAAGTAGCTTACAAGAAGCATGAGACCTAATTAGGTCATGTTAAATTAGCAGTGAATCCCCTGACTTTCCATCAGAGAAAGTCAATATTTAGACCATTATAATTTTGGCCTAACAACTAGGAGCATCAGACCCACCATCTTCAAAGTTGTAGCTTGGATTAGTTCACATGGTCTTTCGTCGATCCCCGCGGAGTTGAAGGTTGATAATATATTTTGTGTCTGTGATCTAAATCGCTAAGTTACCCATATATATAGTCGAGATTCAGCCTAAGAAAATAGGAGAGAAATAGTGGTGGGAGGAGAGCTTGGGTTGAGCTAGACGTTTCCAGAAGAATGGCCATGGCGTGGCGCCGACCGCGGCGCATGTGTACACCTGTAAACCAAAGGTAGAGAGGCAACACCGCTGTTAGTGTTGCATCATGAGCCGGGTCAAACGGACAAGTTAGTGCAGTGTGCTCGGATGTCTTTTTCTTCGGTCAACATGAGCTTGTAAGCGAATAATCAGATTCATTAGATGTGCATGATATGTGTTATTTTCCACCACTAATTAGTATTTGAGGGTTAACAACAATCAGCCCGTCACAAGTCAGTGGCTTCGTCGACCTGTAATGCCAATTTTGACAGTTTCCAAATTTTGGTCAGCTGTTCTTGTATGTCTTGCGCCATGTCAAATACTTGCTTTCTCACTGTGTTATCTGCCAGAGGGATCTTTCGAGCTGGATCTTTCGAGCTGGATCTTTCGAGCTAGATCTGTAGATACTTGGCCAAACATTATTTCAGTGATTTCAACAGCATGCAAAACAAGTGTCTCTCCAGTAGAATGAGGCTTCTTGCATTTTGCGATCATATACAAAACTTTGTAGGATGCCAAAAGTCCCTTGGTAGGAATACTTGTCATTTTTATCATTGATTTGTTTAGTTCGAATATTCTTTCAATTTTTTCTTAAAAATCACACTATTTTCCTGCATGCTGTGTTTTGATTCCAAGTGTTGATTCAGCTTGTTTGGTTTAAACTAGTGAATTCGAACAATAACAAAAAATGTCAATATATATTCTTACTTTTATTTTCTTATCAGGTTCTCTCTCCGCTGCTGCAACTACCAGAACTTCCTTTTTAGAAATGTATCCATGTCATTGTTAATTACGCTATCATTCATATGCACTTTTTTTAACAAAGGAGGGACAGTTACGTAGACACACAGAAAGGAAAACTGCAATAAGACTATGTCACAAGCTTGCCAGATAAGCACAGACTGTGCATGATGGGTTGTTGACCACTCAGCCAAGGAGGCTGACTTAGCTTCAGCAAGACGAGCTTGACAGGTATTCTGCATGTGAACAAAGCGAGAGTTTGCAGGGCTACTCACTCACATATGAGGCTGATACAATTAACTATGTCGGTAAACATGCAGTCAAGGTAAAATAACCAAAAGAGATTTGAATAATTTTAACATATTCTATTTTAATTTGAGTTGTGAACATTATTATAACCAGAAGAAGTTGTCTATGACAGTAAAAGCGTGGCCTTAAAAATGTGTTTGTGTGTTTTATAGTGTTTTATCTAAACAATTTCTATTCCAGTACCACTAAGTTAAGTGTTCTGGCTAGCCCTCCTAATTTAAATCATATTACAAATTTTTTAAATCATATGATGGCAAAATAATAGTAAGAGTGTTTTAAGAGCTTTTAAGATGTTTGCCCATAATACAATAAACATTAACAAATTAGTCTTACACAATTAGGGAACTTGTGTATTTTAGCATCATCATGTTTGGAAATATTCAGCCATTTTTACTTTGAGAAAATATTTTTTATTGTTACATCATAACACATTGATCTACCGTTTTTCTTCGATTCTAAGACACAAATTTTTTCCTCTTTGAACATCTCTAAAAATGGGGTGCATCTTAGAATAGATGGTGTCCTACTACTGATAAGAGAATATTAATGTTGTTAGTAAATTTTAATTCTATTATAAAAATATTTCTTATAAATAGAATATTTTAGCTTCCTAGTTTTATTTATTTTCTTAGAATCGAGCTTTTTTATTTTAGCTTCCTAGTTTTATTTATTTTCTTAGAATCAAGCTTTTTTCTGTTGGTAGTACTGAAAAATTAAGGTGCCTCTTACAATCAATGGCGTCTTAGAATCGAAGAAATACGGTAATTCAAACCCAATTCAAACTCATTTTTCAAGCCAAACATGGAAATAAAAACTTCAAAGTCTTAAAGTTTATAATTTTATGAAAGAGGAGTGTCAGAGGTGTTATATGCACCTTCATAAATATGATTATTCCAAGAACGCTAAGTTCTAGCTCTAATAATGGGGCTTGATGTGTTGAAATGTTTTATTTGAATTCAAGGGTGTTAAACTTGTTTAAATATTCCAGAAACTATATTAAGTTTGTTCGGGAGCTATTGAAAACATTTTTATTAGAGTTCCTGGAAAGGTCTAGATTGATAGCCCTACAAAATCTGAGGATACACAAAGAAAGAAATGGTACAGTGCAGCACACAGATTTTTTCACTCCTTAATTTAAATTATACTTATATGATATGTGAAACAAATAAAACACATTGTTATGGAAGGAAACATACTGTTACAGAAACATATTATTTGTTTTGTGCATTTTCAACTCCCCATTTCCCAAAGCGTTATTTAAAAATATATATTTGACCATAACATACTTTCAAACAAAAGTTGTTTATTTTTAAGTGTCCTATAACTTTGCAATGATAAGTTATTTTGTATTTCAAGGAGTAGAGGAAATTTGATCTAAATTGAAAATTTCCACTAATGCAGACCTGGTCAAATTTTCTGGCTGAAGGGCTGAATTGAAAATCTATATATACAATAACGGGACACCAAATAAAAAAACTTTTTCGATAGACCTAATTTACAATTTATATAAAATTACACACAACGTAGAAAAGTTGGAAAATATAAAAAAATGAGTTTGTGACTCTCCAATTTAACACAATTTAATGAGAGGAATGCAATTTTTTCATATATTTCATCACTTCTTGAATTTCAGGTGTAAATTTAGTAGCTGGGATTCTTAAAACTTCTTGTTTATCGGTAATGCTTGATTGTAAAAAGTTTTTATTGAGATAAGTGAAAATGTATGTTCACATATATAGGTTAATAAAAAGTAACTAGCATTTTATGAGAAAAATCTTTACTGTTTGCAAATGTGCCAGAATCAAGAGCGTTGTAAAATGTACATATTGCTTCAGCCCACCGCACTGTATTTTCTTAGATTTAGATTACACTGCATGCCCATGATCTCAAGTTGAAATTCTCTTGTTTATTTGTATCGAGTATAAATTGTATTTACTTTCATAAGAATATAATTTTTAATCCTGGTATTTTAGGACTAATTTTTTTTTCATAGATAGTTACAGAGTGCGGTCCAAATAAAAATACATAGTGGACCGCATGTGCATGCCGTAATTTGCCCAAGGCTGCACTAATGTAAAGTATCCTCAAAGTCATTTTCATGGGAAAATGAGAAACGCCAATTTGTTTGTAACGTTAAACAATGCTTAGATAACAATTTTAAACAAATCGTTTGAGCTGATTTTGAGAATATTGATTTTTTTCTCTTTTCGCTCTTAAGTAAACTACCCTTAATTTTAGGGTATGATTGAAAGTTCCAAAAACCCTCTGGAGAACCTTATTAATTCCCTAGATACCAAATTTTGGCCAGATAGATAAAATGATTTTGGCTCTAGTCCCAGTAAATGATAGATGGCATTGCAAAAAACACTTTTTAGGGTTCAAGGTTCAATGTCGACATCCATCCAAATTAATTCAATTTTTTTATTATCACAATACTTTCTCTCTTCAAGGAATCAAGAGAAACTAAGAAGCCAGCTTATTGCATAGTTATGATTTATATTTTTTTTATATAATAAAGGCTTAAAAAATGCATTTAGTACAGTGCACATTAATATTAATAAAATTGCTTTTTTCTAAACACAATTCAAACAATGGAAATTAATAAAACATTATACTTACCTCCCTATAAAAGAGCTCCATATTAGTATCTACATTGTATGCCAAGAGACTGGTAGCCGTACCCACTACTAACATGTCTTTGTCTGTTGAAGGGTCAAGGACTCCAGCACACAAAGCTGTCACCGATTGGCTCATATTCAGGGTCGATAGCTCTTGGGTACTTTGTGTTGAACCAAAGCCAACTCGACCTAACAAACCATTATGGTGGTGTGGACTGTGAATAACAACCTGAAATAATCAATCATCCTATTTCTACAAGTAGAAAGGATATCAATGAGTAATTTCTGAATTACTATTTATGTGATACTAGCGGTGGTGCTCCCTGTTTAAAGGCCCTGGGTAAAACATGTCCTTACTACAATGTACACAGTTCTAATAAGCAATCCAATGTTGTGGGAGTTTAAGATAGTTTTCCTATCAACATACAATGAAATGAGAGAAACCGAAAAACATTAATAAGATATTATCAAAGAATAAAAACAATATTAATACTAGAGTTTAAGTGAACAAAACTCTTTCAATAATTATAATTCATTTAAACTAATAAAAATGTGATTTAACACTGTTGCTTAGCCAATTTGTATCAATGAGTCAAGATAAAATACAATATGTTAACATATTTTTATTTTACTAAGCAAGTTTTCCAAATATACATGTGGAACAAAATTAATTAATTTTTAAACCATTCAGAATGATGTTTATCTACAGCACATCATATCACAAAATTATCCAAAACTCTGGTTATTTTGGTTACTTTTATAAAACTGGCTTACAATAGATCTTCCAGGAAGTATGCAGATAAATAAAATATGTCAAACTAATAAGAAAAAATTAATTTTTTAGTTTTAGTAAATCAAGTACAGTCTTCGAAAACAAGGTGCTTAGGAAGATATTTGGTCTAAAAAGGGATAAGGATAATGAGGAGTGAAGGAGTTTACATAATTATGAATTACATACTCTGTACTCATCACAAGACATTGTTAAGATAGTCAATTCTCATAGATTATAGTGGGCAGGACATGCTACATGAATGGGATAGTCTAGTACTGTGTTCAAGCTATTGATTGGCAAACCCAATGGGAAGAGACCATTGGGAAGACCTAGATGCAGATGGGAGGATAACATTAGAACGGACCTGAAAAAAGATAGTTATATCCAGTCCACCTCATTACAACCTAACTAAAGATTGGGATAGGGGCCATATTTTTTAAGTGCAGCAATGAGCTTTCGAGTTCTTAATGTCATAGAATTAGTAAGTATATAAAGTGCAGGTGAAAAATATTGGTGATAATCTAAGTGCTGTGCATAGGGGAAAGAAGAAGTAAATTATTAGTAAGAAATAAACAAACAGCCTGGCAAGATAAATATTCCATTTTCTTTCTTCATTTTATCTTTATTCTGGCCTTCATTTTAAGATGATGGCAAGTGTCTTGATGTGTCCACACAAGTTGTGCATTAAGTGAGTTTTTGAATCGATAATTAAAATGACAATTTAAAAAATTAAGAGGAAACTTTAACAAAGTGGAGACAATCCGTGTGAATAAGAATAGCTTTAGAATGTATGCTCTTATTACAAAATTTATATATATATATAATTCAGTCAATCTCGAGAGATCATTTTGGCTTATAGAAAAATTGAATATTTTTAAGTTTTAGATAGTTCACAGAAGCAATGAACCCTCTGTCTGGAGATACTCAATGATGTGTTTCTTAATCAGGGTGGCCAATCAAACTATAGAATAAAATTCCAGTTTTCCTGGCAAAAAATGTAATTTTATCAATTTTTAGAAGGCTTTTCCTCCAGTGTTGAGACTTTTAAAAAATGATTCTGAAGGAAATAATTTGTAAAAGGTGTGTTTAATATACCACATATTTTAGTAGCTGAGCAAGTATTGTTGGTAAATTTTTACATGCAATGCCTAAGTTAGGAGAATATTGAGAGTCCTACATAATTCATACCACCTACAGACTTAATTATGTCTTAAAACGCGTTTAAATTACTTCAAGATGAATCTTTGTTAAAAAAAAATCTTTATCATTTCCTATTGAGAGACTTCACTATGAGTCACATTAAGATCCCTCCCTCGTCCCTCAAAAAAAAATCAGAGTGCCACCATGGAATTAATCTTCATCCTCATCAAAGTTTTTTTTAAGACGCTCAGTCATGAGTAGGGAATATGTAAGTTATTGTATGTATACAAATGTGCTACACTCAATGGCAGTGGAACCTTATTTGTGTAGGAAGAGGGAATCCCAAAAAAAAATTGTGTCTTCAAGGTCAAAAAGGGGGGGGGATTAACCCAGGAAAATTCTTGAAAAGTTAATGACCCTAGAAGCTATTTTGAGAGGTCCTCGCCTGGAAACATTTTGAAAATTAAACTCCTTTCCAAGATATTTAAAGTTGTCTTCCCCCATAGATTTTTTTTAGTTTGGATATTCCTAGAAGCTGTTTAAAGTGGTCCTTGCCTTTAAATTCCCGACAGACGGCAACATTCAAGCACTTTTTTCTGGGTTTTTTCTTCATGTACAAAATTCAAACATAATTACTGGTTTTCCTGTTAGTGGCCACGCTGATGATACCGGATGGGGCAGAGGAACCTGACAATTTTTTTAATTAAATAATGGACTACTATATTGGTTTTATACTTTGGTATTCACTATTGCTATAAACTACACTTTATGCCATTTTATGTTTAAAAACTGTATTATTGATATGTCTCCCATCGTTCCTAGCAAACTGTTCTCCAGTCCACCTCTAAGCTTTTTCATCCCTTTCTGGATTGTTTCTCCTAGAATGATGCAACTTCATCTCTTTTTCTTTGTTTTAGTTCCTCATCGATTCTGGGTCTAGTGACACATACTTTCCTCTTATAGGAGCCCCATACCCAGTAGTCACAAGTGGTTAAGTCCAGAGAATGTGCAGACCACAGAACATTGTCATTCCTTAAAAACCCATGCCTTGGAAACAATCCAAGCAACACAGTAATTGTTGGCCTAATCGTAGGAGCAGTTGCCCCAGATTTCTGGAGCCACACAATGCTAAGATTAATTACCCAATAACACAATTCTGGTTCCATAAAGTTGCATAGAACTTCAACATTTCAATCCAATGTTACTGTAACCGTAACACATACATTCTCTTCAAAGAAGTAATTCTAAATTATGCTACCCCACATCAAACAATCACTCTCTAACTGTGAAGAGGACGCTGATGAAACTAGTATAGATTATAAGCTGCCCAATAGCAAAAATTATGTTTGTTGGTGAAACCCTACAATTCAAAATAAGCTTTGTCTGTTATAAGCATAATATTTTTACAACTTCCTCATCCATAATCTGGAGAAATTGTTCAGCAAAATTCAGATAAGTAGCTATTATTTAGCTACCAAACAACCGCCATTTTGTATGGAAGAAAGTTTATTTCCATGTGCAGAATTTTACACAGGCTTTGCATGGAAATTTTTAAGGCTGCGACTTGCTTCCAGCTGAGTGCCATGGACTCAAAAAGGCAGCTTTTCTATAATTTCCAATACTCTTCAGTGTTCATACTGGCTAGTGGCTTCCTCTTCAATGTAAAAGTAATTTGCCTAAGGTTGTCTAACAGCTGAGAGCCAGGCCATGACCAGCGGTATTAAAGTGAGTGTGAAATAGCCGCTGTGTAGTGATAAGGGAGTCACTATTCTTCAAATAAGTTTCAATGAGGAAGGCACAATGTTACACAGTCCACTACTCCATGCATATTGAAATTGTATGTTACAAGCTAGCAAATGACCTCGACCCCACTCCTCCAACCATAATAGGGAAAGTTGAAAATCGTCTAGTTTATCTGCCCCACCCTGTATAATAAATGGCCTAACTGAACAACAAAGAGTCATACCACTATATTATTAACTATTTTATAGCCTTTGTTCGATTTTATGCCCCTCTAATGAACAAAAATATGATATTCAAATATTGTTGAGTATACAATTTGATTTTATATATAGGCTAACTTGACCCTTTAAAAAACTGGTTTTGGTCATAATTAATGTTGCATACTAAACATGTATCTAGATTTACAACTTTAAGGCCTTAATAAATTTAGATTTTATTTTAAATTAGCATTCTAACATCTTACAGATTATGGAAATTTAATTTAAAAAAGTCACTGCTGGGGTAAAGATAAAAAGTTCAGCTAATTTAACTTAACAAATGTATATTTAATGGCATGAATGAATTACCTTGTCTGCAATGGTAGCAGCAGCAAGACAGCAGTGTGAACCATCAAATTTGGCAACAGTGACACAACCTGGCAACACTCGGCAGCCAAGACTTAATGTAAATACAGGCACCGACATCTTGTCAACTGAAAATAACATAGTATCGGGCAATCTAAGGTAAAACTAATCAAACATAAAATATGTCATAATTGTTTAATCTGTGAGGGATATTTTGAATAATAGGTTATCATTAAATTTGCCATACAAAAATTAAACATGTATCAACCAACAAAAATTATACAGGTACTAACAAACAAAGCAATTTTGATTTACTAGTATAAAAAGAAAGAATATACTTAAAGGAGGCACAATATTATTGTGGTTAACATTATGTTTTAATAATGGCTTATCACCAAATGTGTATAATCCGCCACCAGTGTAACTAAATTAGTGTGCACACATCTGCTTTCACATGACAGACAATGAGTATGTTTGGTAGAAACAATAAAGATGATTGTTGGAAGAAACACAATAGCAGTTTCAACAATATGAGAAGGTAAAAGCACATGCAATTCGCTAAATTAATTTAAGTTTAATGAAATCTTTAGATCCATACAACCTTCATAACACTATTATAGCGAGCACACTAGAGCATGGGACCCACTTTTTGTTATGTAGTTTGTCTAAATAGTAATATTTACTACCATCATTATTTAGTAGCTAAATTTCCTAGGTCAGGGATGACAAACTTATGTGAGAGCACATGCCTAATATATCAACAATTTTCTGAAAAACTATTTAATGAGCTTGTGGAAATTTTTAGTAGCAAACTAAGCTATTGAAGTCATACATCATCAATATTAATTATTGTTAATATATATTATGATTATATTCGAATCAAGGGCTCACATTAAAATGTTTCCCAAACAACCCAACACTAAACCAAGATACAGTACTTGCAAGATTCACCACCTCATTCAACAGCAGACTCACACAAAAGTAATAACCTATGAAAGGTCCCTATGATTGCTCCACAGTATATCTCATTTACCAGTTACAATGCAACCAATGTGTTGTAGAGTACATTGGCCTTGTCATGGGAACACTCAGACAGTAATTGAATGGCCACTGTTTTGATACCAATCACGATAACCAAAAAAATCATGCCCAAACATATAATTTAGACTTTAACATGTATTATAGTGCTAGAGTAATATGAGCCTTATCCAACAGTTTAAATGCTCCACAGATTTGTTGATGGGAACTTGCTCACCAATAGATTACCAAATCCCTGGTCTCAACCTGAGATTACTTTCTCTTTCTCTATATTTTGCTTCCTATCGGACCTCCTCACACCAGTAATCTCTTTTAAATATCAATACCTCAATACAACAGTGTTACAACTGAAAAATTATTATTTTTTAATTATAGTCATCTATAATCTCAAAATATTTTAATATATATTTTAAAGTGTACAGTTAAAATAGTATATTTTTATCGAAAGTTGTATTTAATTAATCCAAATAGATGTGTTAATCCACATAATTCAAGTCTGTTACCCAATGTTTTTACATGCACGCTGAAAAGTCAGTGATTTTGGAAATACTTTTGCACTGAAGTATGGATGTATGTAAAGTCTGTTCACCGCAGGAATTGTTTTCTGAAAGGCCTTTTTCCCCACCATAAAGCTATTATATAGTAGGATATTGGTAGGAAAAAAAGCTTTCAGAGAGTAATTCCTACCGTGAATGGAGTATATATAATATCTATATATCTATCCTCAAGAATCAAAACACAAGTTTAAACAAGCAACCGCAACTATTTTACTCTCTTCTGCTGTAAAAGGGGCTGCTGATGTGCTCTGAAAATTACTGTAATGTGTTTTGTTGTATTTTAACTTGCCTTCTATCCTCCTTTCATTGTTTATTAAATTATGTTATTATATTAGAAGTATACATTGTTATAGTAAACAAATTACAGAAATTTAAAACAATAGTAATTTAAATGTTTTTTAGGAAACCAATCATGCAATACATCTGAACTGTAACTTGCATTTCACAAGAGATCAATTTTTTTTATATTGTGAAAATAACAAAGGACCAATAACAAGTTGTAAAAACTTTAAAATGTTTTATTTAACTTGGTCAGGTAAAATAAAAACTTTGAACAACATGTTGCAAGAACATTTTCTCGCGTGCCACTTAGGGCAAGCTTGCCATGAGATTGCCAGCCCTATCTTAAGATAAAACACAATCTGGGAAAATGTAGTAAGGCCTATGTCAATACATGTTTTTGTGCTGGGCCTGCAGAGAATGAGTGTGTGAGTGAGCATGTGTTTTTTTAAACTAGAAAAAATGTGTGTATCTCAACTTTTTTTGCTCCCCATCAAACAACTTGTCTGGACTATAAACATTTAATTCCACTAATTGAGTAGGAACAAAAAAGAAACAATTTAGAGAAATGTACCTACATTTGCATAGAAGAAGAGTGTGAAACAAGGTGAAAGCACCTTTAATATACCTGACCTCCCCATCACCAGCAAACCAGAATAAATGAGTCTGGTGTTTAATATGCATGTCCACCTGTGTTTGTGTGTGTCAACTTTATCCATTTCATTGTTTATAAATATTTAATAAGTTTTTTAAACTTACATAAGTTTAACTAAGAAGAACCTGTTTTGGAATATCGTTTGGGTGCACTTTGGTGGGTTTTTTTCAAAATAGTTTTCCATTCTTCCTCCAGACAAATGCAGGTACATTTCCTATAAATATAATCTTCCTCATACCTAAAATCATTAGCATAATAAGTGCATAGGTGTACAGCCTGAAAGAGTAGTACGAAGCAGTGCCAAATAAAAACTAAGGAACCAAGAACTAGCTTTCTAGAATTTTTAACGAATTCTAGTTTTTGTGTAAAGATCTGGTGAAGCTTAGGAACCAAAGAACCAAAACTATCCATCCCTAGTTAAAAATTAATAGAATTTGTGAATGAAATTATTTAGATGGTGAGAAAGGTTTATTTCTTTGCTAAAAATTGTAAGTTTCTAAAATTCTATTGTATTGCTGTTATTATATTCATTAGTTTATGTGGATAGCTCTCAAATTATATGTTTATACAAATGTTGTATAAATAAACATAGGATTGCTTGATTATGAAGCTATCACTTACAAACACATATGGAGAGAATGCATGGAAATCTTTGTTGTGTGTTTTGGTGTTGAGTTTGCTCCATTTAATATGTTGAGCATTAATACATTTTATCTAAAGTTAGAGTTTTGCTTGGGTGGATAGCCCTTGTAAGTTTTAAAATTCCCAGGTTTTTCTAATCTTTCTAGACAAGAAATCCTTCTTACTAGTATTTTATGCAAAGTTATCAAAACCAACCTAGTGTCACATTTTACATTATAATCCTACAAAAATGTGATTTGTTAAATTATTCTTAAGGGTGTTCAAAAAAGATTTGACTAGTTTTTTTTTTAATTGCTAGGAAACCATTTACACTCTATGGATTCAAATGTTTCTTCTGAGATAAAACATTGTTGAGGACCTTCTTTAATATTTATATATTTTTTTAGCACCACGTTTCACTACCCATTCAGGCTATACGCTATTTGTATTGTTAAACTAACAACTTTTATGTATTTAAATTATTGAGGTTTAACTAATAAATAGTTAAAACTTCAATAAATACAAGAGTAATTTTTATGTAATGATGTATTTTTAACACCACATCTTACTACCCATTCATGTTATGTGCTTATGTACTAAAATGTGTTAGGGATGATGAAGGTTGAATTTAGAGGAAGTGTACCCACTTTTGTGTAAAGAGAGAGTGGGAAACCATTTTGGAAAAACCACTCTCAGTACACCTGACCGGGATCGAACCACGATTTCCCTGTCATCAGCAGTCTAGTCTATTGCAAGAGTAGCACCTTATACCATGCGGCTGCCAAAGCAAATTATATAGCAATGTAAGTGTTAAAGAAAGTCTGCAACAATATGTATTACAAAACAAAAGTTTGCAAATGATGCAAATGATGATGATGATGATGATGATGATGATGATGATGATGATGATGATGATGATGATGATGATGATGATGATGATGATGATGATGATGATGATGATGATGATGATGATGATGATGATGATGATGATGATGATGATGATGATGATGATGTGGATGTGTACCCATGTATGCCCTACTGTTGAGCAGTAATTATAGCGCTGCCGTTTTATATGATGATGATGACGCGTGCATGCCTTACCATGCACTTGTTATCACATGGCTATGAAAATCTGATTTTACGTTTCTCACCGTAAGATTAATGATTGGTTAATTATCGAAATTGGTAGAGATTTAATGTTGTACACTATTTATTTTATTAGTTGTACTTTCATTAGTATAAAATTGATATTGATACAGTTTTTGTTCATTTACGAACTGACATGGAGAGCCAGAGCTAGTGCAGTTCAAAATTATGTTTTCTGTGTGGATTTATACGCACAAGCTGCTTATATATGACCTACCCTTTGCTACTTGGACCCCTTGTCAACAGTGTTAAAACCAGCTAATGGGAGAACTTCTGGCAACCTGATGTTGTGAAGGCTAGCTTCCCATTGGGTAAAGGCAGCCAGAATATCCATCATCTGATTTTCAAATAGAACTGAGGGAGTTTTTTAAAGAAAGAAAGAAAGAAAGTCTTAAAATGCAATACATTGAAATTACTTCTGAAAACTTGTGATTCTCCATGGATGAAGTATTAAAAGGAAACTTTACATACAGTTCTTTAAAGAAAAATACATTTCATCCATGACTTTTTGAATATATAAGAGGGGTCCAAAACAGTATCATTCCAGATTGTTAAAATATTGCAGGAGTTTACAGAAGGGGAACGAGGAAAATTCTACTTCATAATTTTTTAAAGTTATCTTTACTTTTTTTTTCTATGTCTATTAATTGTGTTTATTTTATACATGTGTTCACATTACATTTGTATTAATACACATAAGCAAAAGAATAGATTAAGCAATAAATGTTTTGTAATAATCTGAAAATAGGCCTCCATCCCTTTCAAAAAAATATTTCATGTTATAAATTATGGCATTTTATATTTACTAACAACAATAAAAACTATCATCTCATTTTAATATTTGATCTAAAAGTGTTTAAATTGACCCTAGTTAAAACAAAACATACAAAAGAGATTATTTCTTTAATGTACATATCAATAGTTGTGTATAAACTGACCAGGGTGTAAAGTATTTATGTTAAATATACTGGCAGCACGTGCCTCCACTAAAGGGCTAAGTTGTTTGTGTTAGTTAATTTGACTTTCAATGGAATGGGGATGAGAAAGCTAATTTAAGGAAATGTAACCCATATTTTCAAGAATATGGGATAGAAAAATTCACAGTGAACCTTGACCTCCATCTAACTAACAATTCAGAACATTTGACTACTGGTGTAGGTTTATGATTTGTTAATAGTGGGGCAGCTTTATGTGTGGGGCTAAGTTTATAAAATGCAAATAGGTTTATATTTAGTATTAACACTAAGTGTAATTTAATTAAATTATTAAATAAGGAAAAAAGTTCTATCAATGAGCTCAAAATTTATGACACTATTTCTTTGCAAGACAACTTGGTTTAAATTTAAGCTAAACTTTTATGTTTCTTTGTGTAATTTTAAATTTTATTTTCTAGATGCATTTGTCAGGAGTCCTTTGTTCAGAGCAAGGACAACACCACAAGTTACAATGAGAACTTTTGTTTACAAGTCTCGGCTCACAA
>CABFWB010008706.1:0-16481 GCA_902151455.1 Timema bartmani
GTTGCTGATGTGAATTATTTTATTTTCACCCAAGGAATAGCCTGCCAAAGTTTGATGCAATGTTTTAGATACACGTTGTACTTAGTAAAATATTTCAATTTTTAGAGTGTGTCTACCAAAAGTTTTTTTTAATTTATCTCTGAAAGATTTGAAGGAAACCTCATTTTTAAATTTAAGAATGTTCAGACCTACAACGTTGCAGAAAATTTTAATCTTTCGACACACAGAATAATAGTTTATCTTTTTAGTTTTGGCATCTGGAACCGTCTTCTCCATTTAACCATCCAGATAAATTATTTAACAATATTTTTTTTATTTGTAGTGTTTCTTCTACATTCTTGGGAAATTTAGTTTTCTACCCTCTTTTTATTTGTCTAATCATATGCTTCCTCTTCCCTCCCCCACTTTCCAATTGGGTACTTACCAGATTAATGTTAGTTTATTTGAATTTCAAAAATGATGGAATATTATCCAATAACCCTGAAAATACCAGATTAACAAATTCTTGAAATGTAAACGGGAAGTAGCCAATATCCAAACTTTTGAGACTATTGAGTTATTGATTTTAGGTCAGCTGACAGAATTTTAAAAAAAAGAACAACATATTTGTGGCTAGGGGTTAGCTGTGTTAGAAACCCCCGCAAATCGAATTCAAGCGTATATGGACAAACTTGATATTTTGGCCCATAAGGTAAGTATGCGAATTTTTGAGGCCACAGATTAGGCCCCTTTAAGAATCTTTCAGGTTTAGAATCTTTCTCATCATTCTCGCATTTTCAGGAAACTCCATGTTGAATTCCAACCTTTTATCACACCGAAAAGTATGAAAAGACCTCTGAAAGGAAAAACAGAAATACAAGTTATGGATATTATATTATTATAGATTAGCTCTCAGGTAATTTACGATAGTATCTCTCACTGAACTAAATCCAAGCTTTGGAGTGAAACTCAAGATTATCTTTTCTACAGTAAGATCTAATTTCAATATTCGTCAAACTGAATATTTACCTGTTTGGTAATCGAGATAAATTCTCAGATTATAGATGTCTGGAAGTGAACAGAACGTCATAACGCTTCCAACCATGGGTGAGAAATGGGTCCTCCTATGGGTCTTGGGGCCTACTCGATAAATTTTACGGTTTTTATAAAGTTTTGAAATCATTCGTAAATTTATAAAAACCAATATTTTGTCAAAAATAATTATAAACTGTGTTTAGAGTTTCTCTCGTAAGAAAATTGCGCTGTTTTAATTCGATAGAGATAATTAAGAAACATTAAGATCCTAACACAAAGCAATATTGAGAGTTTGTAAAGGAAAGTGATGCATCGATTTCAATGTGTAAGTAATACATATTTTGGCTAGCTCTTTGTTTCGATTATTGGTCACTTGTGAATAAGTTATATTAACTTGTGTTTTATAATTTATGAATGGGAGTTATATCGATCAGCTTAGAATAAATATATTAAGAAGGTTTTGAATGCATTGTTTTAAAATCCATGAACTAATACATTAAATCTGTGGATGATTTGCTGGGTAATTTTATTATTATGGTCTAGTATTAAATTTAATAGGCTCTTTAAACGGTCCCATGTTATAGTGGTTAATGAGCCTGGATACGAACATAGGGGTCCAGGGTTCAATTCCCAGATGGTACAATTGGTAAATTTTCCTTTAGTGTAATAATCTCAACGGTCACCAGGGTTTGGTTAGTTAGGTTTAAGTTGGTTTTAAGACTAATCCTGTCTCCACAACATCATCATCACTATTATCACATCACATGATGGCGTGTATGACGTGTAAACAACCTCCTATAGTGTAACCTGGACAACGCTCTGTGACACTAGAGCTTCTAATATTCTACAAACAGGCGACTGAGCCTGGATGTTTTGTTCCTCCTAATAATAAATACTAGATGATAAAAATAAAATAATTCCATTGACCAATATAGCAGGTGCTTTTTTAGTTTTATCATGTATGATGAACAAATCTAATTAAATAATTGTATCTAGTTTTGGTGAGATAACAATGTTGTGTAAGATGATACATTCTAATAATTTGCTGTATAATGTGTTAAGGGGTGTGAGCAGGTAGGGTAGGGTGGGGTGAGTATAGAGAAAGCTAAGACTCCTGGTCAACCTCTGAATAACTCTTGAAAAACAAAAAAACTTTACACAAATTCAATTTTAAGTGAAATATATAGGCCCTATACTAACAAAACTTAACACATACTTGATATTAACAACGAAAATTGTATTGTTTCTCTAAATGGTGATATCAACATTTCTTGAATATCTGTTATGAGAATGGCGGCATTAATTGAAACACTTTTTATATTAAGAAAAAGACAGTTGTCATCAACGTCCAGGACACCTCTTAACAAATATTCTAGAACTTCTAAGGTCATCGTGTAAAGAAGTTAAAATTATATGTTTCTACTGAAGAATAATTATTTGATTTAGTTTAACCAAACGAATTTTTGATATAAACAACTGCAAAAACACTGCCCTATGCCTGTGTTTCCTACACCCCAACCTCTAGGCTTGTTCTTCAAAATTCAGAAATAATATTGAAAAAATATTCTGATGACACGGATTTTCTCCTAACTTCATCCAATTGCGGGCCTCCTACTTAATAATCTATTGTTCACTAGCTACCCAGAATAAAAGTGGAATAACATAATATATGATTGTATTACCTGTTCCAGGTTCAGCCCAGTCACCATGTATGCTACATATCATATGGGGGGCAAGAAATACCCTACGACACATATGAAGTCCTGATACACAAGTGAAGCAGCCAAGGAGAAATACAATCACTTTAAAAATGATTCATTCCCTAATAAGTGTTCATACTTTTGATAATGATATATTAAGAACAAAAACTTTTAAGCAAAATACGTCATTGTTAGTCACTTAAACAGCTGCAATCTCGAAAATAAAACCTTTTACGTTTGAATAGTTATCTATATTCTCGTTGTTATATGTTGTTGCAAGAAGATAAATGGGTGAATGTATGTACTGTATGTAAGCTTCACAATAAATTTGTAGTACTAAATATACTTTATGTATATACCTTTGTTTTTTTATAATAATATTAAGATACTTACACTGTTAGTTAGTTTTAAAATTAAACTCTTTATATGGATTAGAGAAAACTGGGCCTTCCCAGAAAAAGGGGGAAAATTGCGCCCTCCTATCAATCATCACATCATTAGGTGGGAAAATTGCCCCCCACACACTGTTTTACACACTTAAATAAACAAGTACGCCCAAGGAGCTAGCAAAGTGTTTGAAGAGTCTAGCCTAGATTCATAAAATAGAGAAAAGGTCGTCACTAATTAGTTTGGTAACATCAATTTATAGGTCACATCAAATGCTTACAGATACACACTAATCTTTATTTCATTGGAAAACCTGACCTTACCTGACCTAAACAACAGGCAAAGAGACAGGTGCGATGAATCGATGTACTTTAACCTCCTCATGACCTCATGATGTGCTATGAGTCGATTTGAAATACTCACCCTCCTAATCAAAAGGATGCAATGAACCGATCTACACCGTTGAAAATGGTAAGGTCGTGAGGAAAGTGAGAAAAGTGCGCCCCCACGACCTTGTTAAAATTATTTAGGTGAGACAGATAAGGTCGCGTGGGCGAACTTTTCTCACCTATAATTGTGATTATTCATGGGAAGAAACAGTTTTCCTCTTTTTCTGGGAAGGCGCCGTTTTTCCTGGCTCCATTTTCCTGACACTCTTTAAATAGTAAATATTTTAATTAAATTACATTTTTCCTACATTAAAAAACATAAATTTTATTCTTTTAGTTTACTTAATATATTTTATGTTGACCTGTCCAATATATATATATATATAGAGAGAGAGAGAGAAATAAGAGAAAGAGAGTGAGAGAGAAAGATAGAGAGAGCTGTCGAACACACGGTTGTTAACGAATTAATTTAAATGATATGGTTGAGGATTGTATCATAGATGAAGAGTGGGGAGGAGAGGGTAGAACCACATTGGTAAAGAACTTGTATTAAACCCCCGTCAGTGTTCCACTCCGATATTTAAACCTCTACCTCCCCGTCAACAGAGATCCAGTCAATTGTTAGCTTGACGCTTTATACCGCGTGATCCCTGGTGCGAGTATATACTCAAGAGAACATGCATGCAGAGATTGGGGCACGTTCTCGTATCTTCACTTTTAAATACAATCGTATTGGAACACTCTCAAGAGAATATTATACTGAAATAAGTTTTAACACTTTCTTATATTATGTAAGTCTTTAGTTATATTATATATAATAAAATGGTTCTCTTATCTTATTTATTTTCAATTTTATTAGAAGCACAACACACTAACCGTTTGGGCTGTACTTATATACACTAACAACACTATTTTGCTATAGATCAGGAAGGTTTAATTTAGAGGGGATATACCAGCATTTGAATGTAAGTAAAGGGTAAACCATTTAGAAAAAAGTACCCTCAATGGGGCTACTCCCTATGGGTATTCAAACCCCAACATGCCTATCATCGGCAGTCTAGGCTATTGCTTGAATTACGTCAATCTCGTGGTCAATAACTTTTGATCACCTAAGAGAACTACATCTTCATTAAAAGTTGATCTTTGTTCCTTCTAAGCTCGCAAATATATTACAAGTTCTCGAAGATAGTATTTGAGTGACCGAAATAACCTTGATCGGTCGTGATGGATGATTTTGTAAGAACATTAAAAAATTTAATATGAAAATTTACTTTCTATGTATTCTTCATTTTCTCTAGAAAGATTATGACACAATGATTTGAGGAAACGTCGAGTTCAAGGACTATATACAAGATTCATGGACCACAAATAAAAGAGTGATAGTAGAGTAGATAAATGAGGGATGATCGCAGGACCCTTGACAAGTCTCTAAATCAATCAGAGCCTAAAATTCTGCCTACCCCTTCCTAGACCATACTTACACCAAGAGTGGTGTTAATTTGTTCAATTTAAGAAGTAAAGTGGAGAATCAACTAAACAGCCCCAAATCAAAAATCAATTTTCATTATTAAATATATATTTTTTCAAATCAATATTATATTTTCCGATATCAGAGGGCCCTTGGGAAAAGTTACAAGTATTGTTTGGTCTGGTTTGGCGCTATAGCAGGGGCAGGGTTTGAGTACCAACTGTGCATACTGAAATTGTTTACCACCCTACCTATACGCAAATGTAGGTTTAAATATTTCAAGTCCGATCTCCAGTCCCACTTCCTCACTAGCGTAAATATTCGTTAATGTGAGACGGGTAGTAAGACAAATTACATAAAATAAAATAGACTAAATAGGTTTAATATATCTAGTTAAATCCTGAACAGTAAAGAAAATAATATAGTGCTAAAGTTAGAACCAAATTTAATGTACATAATGATGGCTGCTTCTTTGTTTGGTAATGAAATCCAAGGTTGCAATACTAGAATCATGTGTAAACAGTTTTAATCAGCTAATAAAGCTATGTATAGTCACAACAGGTTGAACCTAATTTCTGAGATAAAAGCAAATTATTTCTTAAATGAAAAACAATTTTTTTAAAGTAATATGCCTTTTTACTTTCTCGCTATCTTACAGGTAGAGAAAATGTTGTAATCGTACAAAAAATTGAACTAGAGATTTTGATGAATGTTGAAGTTTCATGACCCCCCGTATCCAAAAAGTTTGTTTTTTAATTTCCGTCTGTCTTTCTATACCTCGGACTAGAGCCCAGAATATTTTACCGATCGGGCTAAAACTTGGTATCTAGGTATTTCATAAGGTTTCCTCGAGGGTTTTTTGGAATTGAATATCTAACCCTAAAATTAAGGGTAGTTTACTGAAGGGCAAAAAGAGAAAAAATATATTTTCTCAAAATTGGCTCTAAAGATTTTGAATACATTTCATTTCCAAACTTTATGAATACACACATATTAATGGATTAAATAGCCAAGCTACCATATTTGTTGATTACGGTAATAGCCAAATATAAATAATAAACTACGATTTACGTACGTCCATCACAAACTCTGCCTTAAAATATGTGTGAAGAATGACCATGGGCACCGAATGACTCCTGGATATCTCATTGGTTAGAGCAGTGGCGTACTAAACCAAAGGTTCCTGGTTCGATCATGGTGTATTGGTGTGATCCCTCAATGTAAAAATTATAAATAAACATGTTATAGATTGATCTAACTAAACAGGTCTGTGAATCTTAAATGGACATGATAGAGTTCGAATCTGACATATAACTATTTTCTTCACATCAACTTGAGAGAAGAGAATCGTGGAGAAGAATGGTACATCGGCTTTATCAATCTTACCAAGTTCAATTCTACACTGAATATTGATGAATATAATCACAAGCTTACTGTAGAGGTAGAAAGTATCCCGTTCCTTCGGGTACCTATAAAATGGAGGATTCATCGTGAGGTTGTTGCAGGTATAAATATATCCATCATTGGTGATCGTACCACCTTTTACCAAAACTAAAACATTTGGTTCTCTGCTAGGTATCGATAAAGTCAAGCTGCCTGCGGGAAAGACACACATCTCGACCAGTACTGTAAATATTTTGCGTGTAAACATTATCCGTATATAATGCAGCATCGCCTGTGGATCACACTTTATGTAGAGAGCCGAGTCATACGCTGTACGAGCTCCGCATGACTGTCCCTCTGCTCTATAAGATTGTGGAATCTCCAAAAAAACATCAGTAATATTCTGGTCACAAAGTGAGTCATGGAGTTTATCTCTGTACAACTATAAGACGAATGAGGAGATAATGTCAACACTAGGAACTAAATCATAGCCCTACGTTTTCTCTCTAAACTGGTCAGAAATAATGTTAAGAGTTAGATAAAACAGGACGCCATCTACCACCTCGGTGCATTGAGAGAAGAGCAATTATTAAGGATTTAACACTACGTAAAATACTCATTTTACAAAGCATAGGCTACTCTCTGCTGATATAATGGTGACGGTGTATACATACTAAGTGTTAGAGAGCCTACCACTTTCAACTTAGCTATAACCTGCTTCCTGTACCATGACTATGTTTCATACATTCCAGGCCCATTAAATGCACTCAGGATATATATCCAGCAAGAAGTCAATACAATACCTTCTCACTCTCATCTACATATCAAAGATAGTCCACTTCTGAATACAGGAAAGCCTGAAAGTACCAACCTGGAAGCCAACTTATAAACTATCTAACTATAAGTATAGATCATACTTATCTTGCAAACGCAGGGTGGAGAATTGAAAGAGTATATTATGTACAATACGTGCTGAAACAGGTATATTTAGCAAATACATTCCTTTATGTCTCATACTAGGATTCGCTAAAGATTTACCTCGAATATTTATCAATGCAAAACTACAACTGGTTCTTGTGCGATCATCAACTGATAACAATGCAGATACATTCTCTATAATTGAAGTGAGTAAAATCTTTTGGATTTAAATTTATATTAAGTAGGATGAAATAAATAATCTTAACCTGTTTAATTTAATCAATAGTGGAAGGATAATCACTCAACTTTTCCTAACATGGGAACTGTGTGAGTACCCGAACGTGCTTGTACCCATTCAATGAGACTGTATTGTGAAAATATCAACCTTGCTAGAAAAACCCCGCCATGTAATAATGAATCTTCAAACTGGAATTAGGAATACGACTGCTAGAGATTCAAATGTATCATTGTGGTTTACGTTCAGTCAAACTCTCCTAGAATTCATGAAGAGATGAACCTGGTTTCCAATCAAGATTCCTTTTCGAAATTATATGAGGACTATGCTTATTATCAGACGTTATATTATGGTACGAGCTAACATTATTTTAACCATCTCATTTCAAGTCTCACGCTACCATAATCGTGTTAGATGCGAGTTGACATAAAAATACTCTCAAGGAAGGCTTGATACCATGGCATATTGCGTTTGAGAAGAGAGTAAAATTTCCTCCAGAAACTAAAGCAGTCTCTCTGATCATATATTATAACAGAGTGGGTCGATAAAATCTATCCATCAGTGACATTAGTGAGCTGTCTACATAGATATTCAGTAATAATTACTTTCATGTAAGGTTTGTTTATTGACTTGCATAGGTTCATGAACAAGTATGGGGTACTACTGTTTAAGTAACTATCAACCAGCAACCTATCAAAGGCAATGCAACTGAAGAAGCCCACTATAGGTTTCTACCACCATTTAAGATAGACTTTCACACTCCATAAAATAAGAAGAACGTTAAATGGTTTACTATCCACAACCATTGACGTGACTGTGAGAAACATAGTATTTCCTACTATGAACTCAGACCTATGATAGATTCACACCTACTAAGAGAACAATTATTTATAACAAGATCAATGGTTTGTACAAGAGGTGGCCAAACAGTCGATCGCGATCTACAGTCGACCACGGCCGCTAGTTTTGTCGATCGATTAAAAAATATTGAGAGAAAAAAATGAAAGAGAGGATTCGCAATTTTTTTTCAAATCAACATTAGAAAATCTAAATATAGAAGCTGTCAACTGATGACCATTTACAATCCTGCTTTCCTTTATGGAAGAGTAATTAAGAACCCTCATTCAACAAACTTTCCTAATATTAAGTGGTGTCATGAATCAACTTCCAAGTGAAGTTTTTAGTAAGTAAGTATTTTTTCAGGGAATTTAAATAATATGTGGTTTGATGAAAAACACAGTTTTTGTTTGTGAAAGAATTATAAGTCTTATATGCTATATAATTTTACTTTTAAAACACAAAATGGATTGTTACATTTTTATTGTTGAAATAAATCATAAACGTCAATGGCTCCGTAGTAGATGAAAAGGATTTTCCTTCTCTGAAATAGATCCGTAGATCAAAACGTCTGGCCACTTATGATTTATGTTATAGGAGTGGAGAAGATAACTTGGCTTCAAGTGCAATCAACGAAAGTGACGATTAAAATTTTTACGTGTTGAGTGATCTAGGTTGTCCTGCCCTGAGAGCTCTTAAATACGAATGCATAACTGTAAAAGGTTCCAATCATAACGGTTCCACCGATTTTTGTGTAACAAAAAGTATCCAATCAATTCATGAAGAGTCCAATAAGGCTGAACATGTGCGATTTAACCAATAATGTATTGCCAAACAATATGAGATAGTCTATCCCTTCTCTCCTTTATATCCTCCCTATTATTAATAAATATTAAATAGAATACTTCGATTTCTAACAGCCATCTAGTTTATGCAAAGTTCAAGATGAGGCGGATAATGCCACCAGCCCTTCCCCTAGAGAACCAGAACCTAAATGTCAGAATAGGATTATTAAGTTTGATGAGATTATTGGTCCTGCTGAGAAGAAGAAACGGCAATAAACAATGTGCATCAATGTAGAATGATCTGTTATATTCCTAGACTTTTAAGGACGACCTCATACAGTGTTTCGGACAGTGTTTCCTAACTAAACGCATATCTGCAGTGACAAGTTCTAATCAAACTATAGTGATATATTTTAAGGCACCTTGTCCTTTCTTAAATCCTCAGTCTATATATAAACATCAGTGTCTAGAATCTAATCGTCACGCAGTGTGGGAATTTGGCAAGCTTAACTATTCAGCTTTAGCCATTCTCATGTATACACTAACTAGTTTAGTCTGCCACGGGTCTGCTAACACAATTACTGGATACTTTTATAGTGGAGTTGAGTCAGTCATGAGCAAAATCCCAGCCCATCTCTTCCCACGGAATACGATGATGAATAACTCGTGTTCATTCATAACTTCTAGTATTGAGGGGAAGGGAGGAATTCACAGGTGTCTAGTTCCAATGGTAGTTCTCGGAAGTTGTGAGTGGGAGGAGTGTAAAGATTTGAGCGAGTACCAAAATCCGTGGGAAAAAAGCTCGTGTTTGGTTGGTTTGCAAGTGGGTCTTCGTGATTTGGTATTCCAGGATTTGACAGTGGGTACTAGTTTGGGGTTGGGAAAGTTTTAATCTAGCTTATAATTAATAGAACAGTTGTATGGGGCAGATAGCATTTTGGTTCCTCCTTGAGCCTCTTTATTTTCTAGATTTGGGCATTCCTGATCCATATTTTAGTTAATAGAGAAAGTTAGGATTAGATGGACAGGTGCCTGGCTGTGACGACACTTGACTGTAGGTGAATCTGAAAATATGTGGAGCGTTGTTGGATGATGGGGCTTATCCAAGACTAAGATAGAGGCTATGCCACTGAGGAGACACCGTTGTCTGGCGTGTGAACAAATATGAGTAATGCGATGCTACTGTGTAGCTGATACTGTTTGGCGTGTACCCAGGGATAAAAGACGGATAAAAGCTTACTCCAGGGAGCTACCACTGTTTAAAGCATACCCAAGGATAATAGTTTGGGTATTGATGGGGAGCAGCCTCTGGCACATAACCTGAAAGGAAATTAATATAATGTTGTTTTTTTCTTTTAACCATTTTATTTATCCTCTTTCTTCTTCTTCTTTTGATGCACATACTTATTTCTGACATTTTAAGACAATCCTTCACTTCAGTGACACTTTAAATTACATATATACAAAATTTGATCATAATACCTAGAAGTTAGTTAACCTAAAAATCACATAGTGATATAGAAATAAAAGCTTTACATCTTACCAAAGATTTAAGTCATGTTATAGTTAGTTTAGTCATTCAAAAGTTATCTATTCTGACTTTTCTCTCTTGTGGACCCTGGATCCACTATTGTGCAATGTACTGAGTTGTTCCTTTCACCATTAGATTAATCATTGCATCTGAGACACCGGTGAAAAGAGCTCCGTTGTGTGTATTCACATACCTTGACCAGGCCCGTTTTAAGAACATATGAGACCTTGGGCAGATAAATCTGAGGACCCCCTTTGTACGGCAGTTTTTCAGTTTTAGTACTAAGCCATTATAATATATTGATAGGTACTCGGTATTTATGTTACTTAATAATTTATCGTATTTTGTGCAGTATTGATCAACCCATTAAACGACTGTACTTTATTAAATGCAAATAATCAATCTAATTAAGTTAACAAAAGTAAATTCCTCCTTGCACCATTGCTATGTTAGTTGTCTGTAAACCAACAGCTTTTTACTGTACTGCAGCAGATTACTTGAATAGAGTATATATTAAATTACATAAAGTTATGGTTTTCAGGAATCTAGAACGGAATATTATCACTACGCGAATACTTATTTCTGGTATCTATCTGTACATTATTCAAGGGGAAATTTTTAATAATAAAACTGTAATTTATTTGATAATTTTGGGGAAGTGTGGCCCCCTGGAATGTGAGGTCTAGGACAATGGCCCCCTTTCTCCCCTCCCCCGTCCCCCCCACCTAGACGCAGCCCTGCCCTCACCGTCAGTGGCTAAAAGGTGATGAACTAGCAAGTGGAATGGTTCAAGGGAACATAACAATAAAATTTATATATGTCAACGTAAAGATAAAAAAATAGTTTATTAAATCTCTTAGATTTTCCAGGTCATTCGGTGATTTATTTTCAGACTAAAGGGTTCGACAGATTGAATTATTCATGTTTGCATTATGTATACTTAATGAAGGAGTATTATTTGAATATGATGTGTGATTTTGTGACAGACTCTTGTAATGTAGATAAAGAACTCGTGACCATCAATAGAGAGCAACTTTCTAAAAATACAATATTAAAGTTATCATTAATCCTGCTTGGATCCTATCTAAGTTTAGATATTTTTATTTTCCAGATAACTACGAAACACATTAGTCTAAGCCTTTATTAGTTATAGGAAAGGATCCATGAATTAATCCTATATAAGACTTCCTAGTATGTAGCTATGTAAATGAGTGAGATATTACAAATAAATAAAATTGTATTGATAAGTTTTATTCAGTTTTAACCAGAACATAAGATCTCGTTTAAAAATATAATAAAAACCTAACCGTTCCTCAAAACCTTAGAAAATAAAATTCTGATTTGTATGGAGAGAAAATGTTTTCTTATTGAAGTGTGTCATAAAATTTATATTTTTTTGTAATCCTAAACTATCAATTAATCTCCTTTAAAAAATTTAAACTTTATTTACTCTAAATATTAAGAATAAAACTTATAGCTGTAAAATTCATAAATTAATATTAGCTACTTAATCACTATGAAAAATCTTTTGGATTTAATTTTGTTTTTAAATGACTTTCAAAAATTTTCCCAGTAATATTATTTCCCACAATTATCTGAAAAATATGTTTAATGTATTTATTTAGATCCGGAATTAGATTATTCAAACTTCATTTCTTTCGTATCAATCTAAATATTATCTTTTTTGAAATTATTTTAATCCATTTTTCAAATAACTATTTTATGTACACAAGTATTAGCCTCTGAAAATAATGTAATATGTATATTGATTAGATAAAAAAGTAAAACTGAAAATAATGCAAAAATTTAAAAAATAATCTTATTTTGGGAATAGCTGTTAGAAATACTCGAATCAAATTAATCATAGATATATATTAAATTAAATGTGCTTAAAATCTAGAACGTTACACACCTTATTACTATGATAATTATATGATCGCTTTAGTAAATTTGAATATAGCACTTTTTTATTTTGTATAAAGTTATCATCCTTGATCGTTGAATAGGATTGAGGTACCTATCAAATGTGCACTACGTGAAAACTTGCTGACAAATTAAATTGTTTAAAGTAAATTTCACATTATATTTAATTTATATTCATAGTTTCTCTTATGTATTTTTAATGTTTCATGTATTGGTTTTATTTTTTTGTCATAAAAACACTTTAAATCTCATAAATATTTCACAAGTGGCTCCTCATAACATAAATATAATAATTAATTTCACTAAATATAACTTATTTATTTGTTTTTAGTGTTACATCCTAACTTCGCGTTCATGTAAGAACAAATGCAGAACAAACTATACGTTTTGTGGAACAATCGTGAACAAACAAAGAACAAAACATTTCAAAAAAATTTTTTTTTTGCTAAAATCAGGAACAAATGAGGAAAAAATTATTTCGTTGATTAAAAACTTATTTAATAAGTGTGGGTAGGGGTAACTAAGGCCATAGACAGGAGGTTTTAGTGTTTAACTCCCCAACACCCAGTTAACAAAAACCTCCCTTAGGCCTATTGACGATTCAAGCAAAACAAGAAAATACAATCTAGCTTGTTCGCACCAAGTACATGTTTAAACATAGTTTGTGATTTTGTTCATTAGTCAGGCAACATCGCTGTATAGACTAAGACTACATATTGACAAAGAAAAGCGAAATTGCCGGTGAGTGAATGAAGAGCCATGAAAACAGATACATCTTTGATATTAGAAGAACACAAAAACTTTCAATTGTAAACTATTCGATTGGTAGTTCCGATAACGCATCGCAAATAAGTCTGAAAAAAAAATAGGAGGATGTCGATAGAACAAGATGAAGAGGGCTCAAGTATCAGACCCAAACTGTTTGCAGTTTGTGAAAATAGGGACGGCAGTGGTCTAAAACAAAACATCAGACATTTGTCGTCAAAATTGATATCATGTTACTATTTTATTAGTGTAATTCTATAGTTATTAATCATATCTCTCAAGTGCAGCTCAAGCTGCAGGTAACATGACTTGAAGAATTAATGACTATAAGAAAATTGCAATAAGTAATTTTTGTAACTATCAAAAAAGTATATATATATATATATATTTCTAACTGAATCCGAAGGAGGGTAAAATAGACCCTGGTGTATATAGGAAGCCATTTTCAACCACCAAAATTGATTAAAAGTCATTAATTAGACATTGTATATATGTTTTATTAGATTTACTAATAATATAACTATCAAGAGCTTCCATAATTTTTTACTTATAGAACACTGTATATTTCCCTTCAAATTATTAATCAAACGGACTACGTATATGATTATAATTGCAATATTTGTATATTTTATTTATGCCAATATTGCAACATTATATAAATATCAGTACTTATCCAGATCAAAAATAGATCCNTTTACTTATAGAACACTGTATATTTCCCTTCAAATTATTAATCAAACGGACTACGTATATGATTATAATTGCAATATTTGTATATTTTATTTATGCCAATATGGCAACATTATATAAATATCAGTACTTATCCAGATCAAAAATAGATCCAACCTTTCCCCTCTCATCCTTATACATATGATTGGTCACAATTTTAAATACAAAAGTGTTTCATCGGTCAAGTTGTAAATGCCTTTATATTAATATAACATATGAAATGTAGGTGGGGTGATTCAACCTTTCCTTCAAACACAAATTTTTAAACCTCCAGCTTTATTAACGAAACATAAAATCATTTCTAAGATTATCCAAGTTGGATCAATGGCAGCTAAACCTCATTGTGTAAAGGGGAGGAATTAATTAACAAAAAAGAGGTTTCGAGGTATTTTTTTTCTCTCTCTCAGGGCTGAACAGTTCTGGGACGTTCCCTCTAAAAAAGTTTGAAAATTGTACGTCACTAAGATATTAAAGTGGACCACACCTGTTTTTATTTATTGTACCCCTCTATACCCTAATTAAAGCAGTTTTTCATAATTATTTTTAAAAATTGTATCCCTTTAGAAACTATTTAGAATTGTCCTCACCTATTTAAAAATAAAATTATTCATTTGGTTTATAAGCTATTTAGAATTTGTTCTTTAATCGTATTATATTCAAAATAAAAGAGGGAATGAAATAAACCTAAAAGAAGGGACAAATTTATTCCAGGGTTAGACCTTATATTCAGGTGACGTTGCAAAGGGATCCAAACACCTTCTCCCTCCCCCCTGAAATGTTGGACCACCCTAACTACTGAATACCAAATACGAGATTATGGGAAAATAAAAAATTGCTAAACTTGCTCATCAAATTAATTATATATTTTTTTGTAAACATATATTATATAGCATGAATGTAAAAAATCAACTAAAATATTTTCTTCTCTAATGAAACTAGAGTGCAAGGGCTTGGTGCGGTTGCACCATCTACACCATGGGTAGGTACGACACTGATTATTTCTCTATTGATGATGTTGCTGTTGTTAACGTTTTAGGATGGATTAAACTGAAGTGTAAACTTAGTAGTTAAGATCTCTATTGTACTCGTTCTGTTTAGATACTAGCTGAAAAATTTTGTCCAGGAAATAACTGAAAATTTAAGGAAAATTTTCCACCTTGAATCTTTCAATATTTATTTATACTCTACAAACATGCATTGCGTCTGTGTAAGAAGGGATCAAATGTTTCTTATGAGCGACATATCAGTTGCTTACTCTCATCTTATTGTCATATTTTCAGTGCAAGAGTAGTGAGACATCTCCTATCCCCAAACCAAATCAAAAACTCACTTTTTCCACTGCTCCTCAGACAGGAGGATAGTAGTGAGTCAGTCTCACACATCTCCACTCTGCAGTGCCTGATATCACTGCTATCTGCAACCGTGTTATCTCGGTGAGCCTAGGTTTATCACTGATAGAGGGTGTTTACTGACTATGACACATTCCAAACAGAAACTTACCAGTTACAAGTAACATCAATTTACTGGTTCAGAAGTGTATCGACCTACCTGGCAGGAAGCCGAGTAGTAATAGTAAAATGTAAGTACATTTAGTTTAATCAGTAGCTAACACACAACCTAAACCATGTATTTTAGCTTGAACATACAGAGGAACATTTTCAAAACGTCTTGAAATAGTTTCTTATTAAAAATATAGATAACTAACTATGAATAATTATTTGGCATTTTAGATTATGGAATGCAAGCCAAGTTTAGGCTTATTATAATTACATCTTATTTTGGAAAAAAGGCTTAGACTAAAGAAAAAATATCATTAAGTCTTGTTAATCACAATATACACATTCAAACACATGTGCCTATAAAAAAAGTGTATTTCTTTCAAATATCCCTCTGTAGTTTTAATACACGTTCCTGTGAATAGAACATTGAAGTTTAACATTATAAAATTATAACATAGTTACGGCGGGACTAACTAAAAAAAGTTATATTGCCCTTGAAGAGATAAACAAATTTCAAATTTTTTGAAATAATCTAATGTATTTGTAAATACCCAAATATTATTTGTATTTTATAAAAATAAAAGCGTATTCATATTTGTCATGAAAAACTATTCGCAGATAAACATTTTTAGATCAATCTTTAATGTAAATTTTGAAATAGTTCATATATTCTATAATTTGTTGTAAGTTAACTATCATAAAATTAATTTAGTTTAGAAAATATAGATGTATTATTTATCCTCATCCACAATACCAATTTTAAACCAAACCAGTATCTATATTTTTCAAAATATTCAAAATTTTCAATCTCAATCTTCAATAATCTAAAAAAAAATATTATTATTATTATTATTATTTTAGGAAAAACCATTTAACTTACTATGTAAAAAGCTTTACAGTCAACCATTTTGATGCAAA
>CABFWB010008707.1:0-16469 GCA_902151455.1 Timema bartmani
TATTTCCTTGTTACTAGACCTGGGGTGGGAGAGGCTCTGAGACTTTTTCCTTGTTACAAGACTTGGGTTTGGGGAGGCTCTGAGACTATTTCCCTGTTACTAGACTTGGGGTGGGAGAGGCTCTGAGGATATTTCCTTGTTACTAGACCTGAGGTGGGGGAAGCTCTGAGACTATTTCCTTGTTACTGGACTTGGTGAGGTGGGGTCTAAAAGCTTTCCTTAGTTTTAACACACAAACTGTTTGTACTTCCCTCCTGTTAATGGACTATGAATTATATTATCTTAACTGACTATCTCAGAATTTAAAATATGTGTTTATTAAGATTACGATGGCATTTGAAACATCTTAGGGCCAGAACCCATTCATTAGGCAAACCAAGGCGGTCGCCTAGGGTGCAACGTTCCTAAGGGAGCATTCCAACAAAATATAATTTTTTTTTAGAGTTTAAAAAATGTATTATTTAAATTAAATAAGATAGTAATTATTTCTAAATAAATAAATATATAAGATCTAAATATCTTATATAATATTAAGAATTTATTTATTTAAAAAGATTTATTAACAACATAATCCCTTTAAAGTATTATGACATACTTTGTTGACAAATCACTTTGAGATTTAATTAAAAGCTTGCGAAAATATTAAGAAAAGGGGAAGGGAAGGAGGAACTATATTTTTTGCCCAAATTGATCAAGAAAAGGAGGGATAACCACTTATTTTCTATCTATTTATCTCTCTATTATTAGTTTTCTTTTTTGTCCATTATGTTGACACCCTGTTATTACTATTATTATTATGCATCACGTAGATAGTGTGGTTTATTTATACTATACAAAATACAGCTAGGTGCAAATGTTAAGTCTGATCTAGGGCACATTAAACTATTATGCCGGTGCTGCTTAGGGCACAAACTCTCTTCACACACATACTTTAGTGTGATGATGTTTTTGTTTTAAATATTTATAGTACCAACATTTCTTGTAAATTTGCCTTTGAATGTGTAGGCATTTATGTTCCTTCTTAAGTCCCTACAAATAACAAATGTCTCACAGAAACTCTTCAAGTCTTAGCCCTAATGGAAGTTGTATCTGCAGTGCTAGCTCAGGATTTTCTAAATTTAATTTGTATCATAAAAACAGAGCCAAACTCAAAGAGTTATTTAAGGCACTCCCTTACAATTGAGCTCTTTATTACTTTAAAATATTTACACGTAAGTCATTTTGATTTATTGCATTTTATATACAATCAATAATTTCAATTATTGTTAATTTTGACTGCTTTTTTTCACTGTATATGATTTTTAGTCTCCCTTTACTAATTTAAATCACTTTTTATTCATACTTGTTTTATTATAAGTTTTTTATTAACTTATTATGAAGTAAGTCCTTTTATAGGCCAAAATAATCTTCTACTTGCGAAACTAGGAGTTTAACTAATAATTAAAAAAAGTTGTGTGAGCTTACTGTGTGCTTGTTATCCTCTCCCTAAGCATTCATATTTAATTTCAATTTGAAGGTGTGAATATTTGAAGTAATCCATTCCCCCTTTCCCTCTTTACAATGTGTCAAAGCAGGCAATAAATATGACTGATTTGTTTCAATTGGAGGACAAATGCTTCATGGCAAACATTACAAATATTCAAATATTGCTCACTTGCACAGCAATACTTCCTACTCTGTGGGAAAACATTGTATTTGAAAACTTTAACATGTATTACTGTAACTTAATTAAGCTTCAAATCATCATCATTATCATCAACATCATCTGTTTCCAGCGTGTGGCTGGATCAATTTAGTAAAATTCCTCCATCTTCTTTTATACTTCCACCATTCTTCATCCTTTAATTGCTTGCACACTTTTTATTATCTACTCCTCTGATCTCTTTCTTGGCTTACTTTGCAGTCTTCTTCCTACATACTTCATCTTCATCATCCTCATTACATGACTATACCATCTTGGTCTTGCTTTCTCTATAATCTCATGTTCTCCCTGTTCTCCCACTCTTTCCCAGATAACTTAGTTCCTAATCCTGTTTCTCCCTGTGACAGTTAACATCCTACTTACAAACTTATTTCCCATGGCCTCCACTTTTCTAGACTCTCTTATATTCAATGTCCAGGTTTATGCTACAAATATGACAATGGATACAAAGTACATCTTCCTCAATCATAATTATAAGTTATTTTACATTTTGTACTTTTCTCAGTTCTACTCCATCCAAATTCAAACCTTAACCCCTTTCTTATCATTAACATCACTTCACACTTCCCCATTATTTCACTTCCTCTTCCCTCTCACCCCATACTATCAAGTGATCAGCAAACAACATGGCTTTCATTCTTTCCTCTTCGGTTTCTTTGTCACTTTATTCATCACCATTTCCATTACAAATAGTAGTGGTGAGAGAGTACGCCCCTGCTTCACTCCATTATTTATTTGGAACCACTCTGTCCACCCCTTTTCTGTCTTAACAGAACTCATGTGATTCTCATACATACACTTGACTCTCATTACAACTCCTCTTTCCACTTCAGCCTTCTCCATCACTTTCCAAACTTTATTTCTATTCATACTATTATATGCTGTCTCCACATACATTATTACTATTACCATGTCCTTCCCAAATTCATATCTACTTTCCACCAGTCTTCATGTAGCAAAAATCAAGTCTATTATAGACCTTTGTTCTCCAAATCCAAATATATTTTTGTAGAGTGGTAAATCAGCATTATTACCCTATAATTCATCCACCTTTTCCTGTTTCTTTTATTAAAAATTGGTACTATAATTCCCTTCTTCCACTCTTCTCCTACCTTGTTCTCATTCCATATAACTCTCAGCACCCTATATAAACATTGTTTTTCTGCTTTTCTTGCAGCTCTTATTATTTTCATAGTCAGTTCATCCACACCCTGTTCTTTTCCTTGTTTCATCCTCTTTAATTTATCATCCACCTCTTTCCATGTGGGACACATTTCCTCCACTCCTGTCATTTCTTCAAGCTTAGCTATTTCAATCTCATCCCTTTCCTCTTCCAGGTTTAACAGCTTCTCAAAATATGTCATCCATAGTTCTTTTTCTTCTTCTCCTATCTTCATCATTCTTCCTTCTTCATCCATCATTATAACTTCTGTCTTTTCTCTTTCCTCTTGTTTCTTACTTGACTATATAACACTTTCTTCCTTTAACATTCATTTCCAGCATCTTTGTCCATGTTTGCATCCAATCCTTCCTGGCTTACCATACCACTCGCTTTGCTCTTTTCTTCTTCTCCCCATATTCATCCTCTGTTTACTAATTCCTATTCTTAAAATTCCTTATGAATGTTTTATTCTTCTTCTCCACTGCTTCCTTCACCCTTTCGTTCCACTATGGTGTCTTCTTCCACTTCCTCTTATCACTTGTCCTCCCACATACCTCCTCTGCAGCTATCACCAAACTGTTCTTAAACACTTCCCATTTCACCTCTATACTTTGCAGCTCATCCTTGGGCATTAAGCTTTTGTCTTTCTTATCTCTTCATTTTTTAGCCTCTACACCCTTATTATTTTTTTCTTGTTACTTTCTCACTATCTTACAGACAGAGACAGTATTGTGATCGTAAAAAAAAAAAAATCGAACTCGAGATTTTGATGAATTTCGACGTTTCATGACCCCTCAAATCCAAAAAAGTGGTTTTTGAATTTCCGTCTGTCTGTCTGTACCTCGGACTAGAGCCTAAACTATTTAACCAATCGGGCTAAAACTTGGTCTCTAGGGTTTTCATAGGGTTTCCCCGAGGAGTTTTTGGAACTAGATATCAACCCTAAAATTAAGGGTAGTTTAATGATGGGCAAAAAGAGAAAAAATCGATTTTCTCAAAATCAGCTCTAACAATTTTAATTAAATTTCATTTAAAAACATTCATAAATATTCCAAACAAAATTGCTACTCTAAATATTTTGGCACAATGACTTTAAGGGTTCTGGTCTGATGTGTAAATTTTCATTTTTTTTATCATATCTCTGAAACTATTTGAGATATGAAATTACTTACCAGTTCAAATATGTAGATCTATTTATAATACAAATCTTTTACTTGAAACATATTTTTATAAAACCAATAACTTTCAAGCTATACGACATATATATATATATATGTATTATATTTTTTAACTTTTCGAAAAGGTAAAGTATTTTTTTATTTATTCAGTGTTTACAGGCCCGGTATCTTACAAACTTTAAACCAAGGCCGTTTTTCCACATAACTTTGACTTTACTTTTACAATTACAATATGCATTTCCTTTTTAACATTACAACACAGATTTATGGCTCTTAATTTAATTGAAATTCAACTAACCCTAGTTCCATCTGGTCCGCCCCAGGTATATTACGCCCCAGTACCCTCCCTCACTGGGCCTTCCACAGTGACCAGGATTTTACTCTCGAGTCTGCCAAGCACCCAGCAGAGGTGGGCATCCCCATATCCACCACCTGGGGAAGCGCCCCATCGGAGTTGGTGCCCCACCTACTTTCTAGCCACCACATTTCCGTTTTCACCCTTCCTTCCACCCTTGGCAGTTGAATTTCCTAATCTACTCCTACCTAGGTCCTCCTGTCCCTAATTTAGCTATTTTAACTACTAAACTAAGCTAAACTAATTTAACTCAACTATTCTATTCCCATTCCTGCCGGGGAACTCCATCACCCCGATAGTACCAGAGGGCTGTAGGGCAGCCGCCTTTCTCCATATTGACTCTGAGGGCCCATCAACCACAATATACCTCTTTTCTTTCCAAGGTGGTGGGTCATACGATCCAGGGAACCCCTCAGTGTTCATATTTACTCCACTAACTTTTGTTCACACGACTGGAAAACTGTCCTTAGGATTACAAGGGCAACCCCTGTGTTCCTCCAGACACTTAGTCGTACTGGAATCCAGTTCCCAAGGCTTGTGCTTGCTCCTCTTGGCACCTAATTTTTTTATTTCGTCAAGGATTGTTACAGCTTATCAAAGTATTGCGATTGTAAAAAAAATTTGCCCAAAATGTTGATGGACGTCGACATTTCATGACCCCTCAAACCGTAAAAAGTGTTTTTTGCAATGCCGTTTGTCTGTGTGTCTGTTTAACCCTAAAATCAAGAGTCGTTTAGTAAAAAACGAAAATAGAAAAAATCAATTTTCTCAAAATCGGCTTTAGCGATTGTGATTAAAATTCATATCTAGGCATTGATTAAGATTATTAGCCAACTGGCTATTTTCATTTTCCCATGAAGATGACTTTTAGGGTACTTTACAGAAGCAGAAATTTCCCTATCTCCCCAACTATTTGAGATACTAAATAATTTATCTTTGTAAAATTTTAGTACTTTTAAAAATAAAAAACTTTTATTTGAAATATATTTTTATAAAACTAATAGTTTCTGAGATATTGGTAAATATATTAACACAATTTTGTGAGCTTTAGTTGTAAATAGATACTACTTAGGTTTTAGCGCAATAATTCTGTAATGCCATAGTGTAAGAAATAAATAAGTCTCTCAAAGGTGTATGTTCTCTTTCTTTCAAACTTTTAGGGGACATTTTTGTACAGTAATAATCTATCTCCATCATTTTAGATTCACTATTCACTATTTTATTGGTCAAAATTTATAAATGAGGAGTTAAATAGAAATGCAATAACCATAAGATGTGCAGCCCCCTATAAAATGTCAAAAATTTTAAACCGGAAGTCAACATTTTAATACAAAGTGTTGAGCCTTGGGGACCCAATATCAATATTTTTACTTTCTCGCTACCTTAAAGGTATTGTGATCGTCAAAAATCTTGAACTCGGGATTTTGATGAATGTTGACATTTCATGATCCTCAGAATCCGAAAAAGTGGTTTTCGCTATACCGTCTGTCTATCTGTTTGTCAGTTTGTATCTCGAGTTAAAGCTTAACTATTTTACCGAATGGGTTAAGACTTGGTATCTAGGGTTTTCATAGGGTTACCCCGAGGAATTTTTGGAATTGGATATCCAACCCTAAAATTAAAGGTAGTTTCCTTTAGGACCGGAAAGAGAAAAAAATCAATCTTATTAAAATCAGCTTTAATGATTTTGATTAAATTTTATTTATAAGCTTTGATCAATATTGAAAACCATATGGCTACTCTCAATTTTTCATCAAAATGACTTTAAAGGTTCCAGTCTGATGCATAAATTCTAATTTTTAATTTTATCTCCGAGAGTCTTTGAGATATGATATTACTTATCATTGCATACATGTAGATATATTTTTAATAATCATCTTTTACTTAAAATATATATTTTATAAAACCAATAGTTTTCAAGCTATACGCAAATATATATATATTAACTTTTCCAACAATAAAGTATTACAACCGTCAAAACAATCTAAGCCGAGATGTTGATGGATTTCAACATTTCACGATCCTTCGAACCCTAAAAAGTGGCTTTTGCAACATCGTCTGTCTGTGTGTTTGTCTAACCCTAAAATTAAGAGCAGTTTACTTAGACAAAATAGATGGAATTATTCGGATTTTGAACAATCAAACTTTAACTCCACTCTCTGGTATAGCTAGTTATTTCTCATTCTAAATCGAAATTTTACCACTAAGCCATACTAACACGTTATGTGTGTGGTATTATTCAAATATTTTGTTTAAAGCATGTTATTTAAAAATGAATTATTCTAAAGATTTTTATTTAATATTAATCAATGAAATAGTAATACTAAAAATGATAAAATAAATTTAAACCTAAACAAGGTTTGTACAACAAGGTGAGAGACGCGGCACACAACTTAAATTTGGGTGATTTCATTATTGCCTATTTTTACCATTTTAATACTTAACGTGATTGTCTTTTATAATAATTTCCGTATATTAATCATTTAATAATATTACCAATAACAATTTAAAAAAATGAAATCTGGTTAATTAGATAGTATTACGTGACAATAAAACTAGTAGTGACTTTAACACTGATTTAATTGGTTTGATTTGCCCCCCATGCCCCCGTCCTGGATCTGCCACTGGTACAGCAATTATCTCTCTCATTTCAGACTCAATAGTCAATAATTACCTATTTTATTGGTCAAAATTTATAAAAGAGAAAATTAATTGCAATATGATGTGCAACCCCTAGTAAAATGCCGAAAATTTTAACCGGAAGTCAAAATTTTAATACAAAGGGGACCCAATATCAATATTTTTTATTGGTACGAATATACAATTTTGTTTAAAGCATGTTATTTAAAAATGAATTATTCTAAAGATTTTTATTTAATATTAATCAATGAAATAGTAATACTAAAAATGATAAAATAAATTTAAACCTAAACAAGGTTTGTACAACAAGGTGAGAGACGCGGCACACAACTTAAATTTGGGTGATTTCATTATTGCCTATTTTTACCATTTTAATACTTAACGTGATTGTCTTTTATAATAATTTCCGTATATTAATCATTTAATAATATTACCAATAACAATTTAAAAAAATGAAATCTGGTTAATTAGATAGTATTACGTGACAATAAAACTAGTAGTGACTTTAACACTGATTTAATTGGTTTGATTTGCCCCCCATGCCCCCGTCCTGGATCTGCCACTGGTACAGCAATTATCTCTCTCATTTCAGACTCAATAGTCAATAATTACCTATTTTATTGGTCAAAATTTATAAAAGAGAAAATTAATTGCAATATGATGTGCAACCCCTAGTAAAATGCCGAAAATTTTAACCGGAAGTCAAAATTTTAATACAAAGGGGACCCAATATCAATATTTTTTATTGGTACGAATATACAAATGAAGACATTAATTCTTTAAAAATAAAATTATAAAATTTAAAACAGTGAGTCAAAAATGTTTTACGTATGTATAATGCAATTTTTTCTTGGGTTTGCTAGTGTATATTATATTACGAGTTTTGAGTAAATATATCCATTTTTAAACAATAGAGCGAGAAAGTCCATGCGGAGTTAGGTACCATTCCAACATTTCCCTCCCCTTACGTCTGCCACCAGAAGCCTATGGCAGGGGTCAGCAACCTTATTTGGGCAAAAGCCACATTTTTGCATTTTAGAAAATATGTGACACTCAAAGAGCCACTCATACATTTTACTTATATGATTGATAAGTGTTATTAAAACATGCATTTGTTATGGATTAAATCACATTTATTTAAGCTTAATCATACACAAACAGCTTTAATTAGAATTTTTATACTAGGTAGTTAGGTACATACTTGATTTTATTTTTGGCTCCAAGTTTAGATTTTTGTGACACAACCAAACAAATTTATATGAAATCTGACCCTACATTTTGTTAACTGAGTGATATCTGGTGCATAGTTAGTAATTTTTAGTTTTAGGCACGATTCAAGACTCTTGTCGTGAAGGCTGCGCCTTAGTTTACTTTTGATCAAGTTCAAATTGGAGAATGTTTACTCACAATAATATGTTGATACCTAATGGTCAAAATTCCGAATGCGTATATTTTTAACAGGTAATACGACTCTGGAAGACTGTTCCAAGTGTCAAATATCACTTGATCCGACCATTGTAATCTTGATAGTTCAGACCATTCATGTTGGGCAGATAACAGGCTTTGTCGTCTTTCAAGACTTTCCAGATCTGCTTCGAGAGTTTTAAATTTATTACTCCACAACTTTTTTGATATGAGATTCAATGAATGGAGCTCAAAATCAGCTTGGTTTACAATGCCAGCAAATGCTGGAAAATGAAGATTATCTATTTCTGATTCCAATGGCTTTATTAAAAACGACAGAGTAGCTTTATAATCTTTGAACTCCTCAAATCGTTTTTTGAATGATTAACTCATTAGTTTGACTGCAACTGCAAAAATTTCGTAATCAATGGCACAATTTGTGTCCTCTTGATTTTCTTCAGGTTCGTGAAATGGGTGAGGTTTTTTCTTTGCAAGTTCATGTGGGACAACATAGGTTTTTGCTCGAAAGAAATAACTTCTTCTAAAAGAGAAAATGCTATGTTTCCTTGCCCTTGTAGCTTCACAGTGAGTTTGTTTAGGTGTGCTGTCATATCTAGCATAAAATAAAATCTCTGAAGCCAAAGAGCATCAGACAATTCGGGATAATGCAGGCCTATATCGTTTAAAAATGTTTTTATTTCAGTAAAGCAGGATGAAAATCGATTAAGCACCTCACCTCTTGAAAGCCAACACACTTTATTATGCAATCTATTTTACGCAGAAACTCTTGGAACTGTCGATGGTTAAGTCCTTTATAGTCATTATATTACTGACAATCTTCACAACTAAAGCCATCATTTTGTATGTTTCTTCAGGGACATAAAACCTCTTGATGGATGATGGAGTGAAAGGAAAAGACAGCATTGTCAATATGCTTTCCAAACAAAGTTAAGAACCCTTTATGTTTTCCTGTCATGCTTGGTGCTCCATCAGTAGCAATGGATATAATTTTATTTAAATCAATATTCTTCCTTTTTAAACATCTTACTACCGCCTCTGTAATGTCTTATCCACGGGTTTGACCTTTTGAAGGTATCAAAGCAATCAACTCCTCCTGAGGGCCTGTAGAAGTAATGTATCTGCCCAGAAGACACAGTTGTGCGTTATCAATTATATCACAAGACTCATCCAGTGCTATGGAAAAAATGTTGAGACTTAAGTTAGGTCTTTTGTTTACTGAGAAGTAACATTTTCAGCCATCTTTGTGGTTCGATCCTGTACGGTTTTAGCAGATAAAGGTGTATCTTTAATTTTTCGTATGATTTCTTCTTTATTTTTTAAATCGCGAAAAAGTTTTTCAGACAACTTCATAAAGCATTCTTTCAAATATTCACCATCTGTGAAGGGTTTTCCCTGCTATACTATTTCACGCACTGCTACAAAACTCGCTGAAGTAACAACGTTTGATGAATTCATCCAATTCTTGAACATTGATGTCGAGTGTCGCATTTGGGACTCAAGTTCCTGCATCGCTTTTGCTCTTGCATCACCCTCTGAATATATTGTGTTTATTATATTGTGTATATTTTGTGTTTTGTAGTAAAATGTCTTTCAACGTTAAACATTTTATTAAATGACATCTTTTCTCTGCAAATAATACACATCAGGAGTCCATCTAAATTTCATACAAACGCAAAATTTTGAGTCCACTCTGGCCTAAATTCATGATTTTCCTTACTCAATTTTCTTTGTTTTTTCTTTGTAGCTAATTTAAAGCTTAATCACTTGACTTGATTGACACCTAACAACAATCACAAAGCAACAACAACAAAACAAAACACCAACGTGACGTGCACGATGTTCGACACTATCACAAAGCAAAAACTAAACCAATTAGCTCCGCCACTGCACAGCATTAGCGCGCAAGTGTAAGGAGAGAGGAGAGGGGAACAAAACAACAAAACACCAACGCAACGCGTGCGATGTTCGACACTTTGTTGTTGGAATAGATAGAACCAGTTGTGCGGATTTTTCCTGTTTATCAAAATGTGTATTTTGTTTAAAAATTAACATTTATTGAACCTTGTAAAGAAAAGCCGCAAAAACGGGTCAAAGAGCCGCATGCAGCCCGCGGGCCACAGGTTGCTGAGCCCTGGCCTAAGGACACTCTTGACATTACCATGTTGTTTACAGTCTGCCTTTTCATTTCTTTGTCCATGAGAAAGTTGTCTATTACCGACCTCTGCTTCCCCTCCTAACTATATATAGTAATTTTATGGCTTTCTCTTTTCTGCTTACACCAGCTATTTGCCATTTTCATTTTATTTCCTGTACATAGCTCCACAGTCTTCTTCTTCCTCATTTCTCTCTACCCCCATCCTCAAACCCTCCTCTCTTTTCCTCAAAACAACAAACAAACAAACAAAAACACTCAAAAAAATAAGTTTCAACTAAGACAATAAATTGCCTTCTTTTGGTTTTGTGATACAGTAGTCTGGGGAGATGCCCCAAATAGTGCTCCAACTCAAGAACAATGGGACGTTCATAAGGACACTACACACTTAGTTTTGTTAGTCATTGGACAAAAGTATAGAAACATGCTTCAAAATAAACCTACACGATGGATAATTCTTGTTTATTGTTACAACTGACCAACATTATTGATTAGAATTAAGCATATTGTTACAACTGACCAACATTATTGTTTAGAATTAAGCAATAAAATATATGTTGAAAAATGACACAAAAAATCAAACTTGACAGAATAGCTCTACTATACAACTTAAAGTCAATACTTGGTGTATAACTAGAACCCCTTTATGATATAGCTTGCGCATATAAGCAGCACAAAAATACAATCGCAGGTTGTTGTGGTTATTTAAAAAAACACTTTCCCTTGCTTGAATGTATAAGTGGGGAATGAGATTGGCACAGGATGAATCTGGGGAGCTCATAGGTAGAGCACAAAAACAAAGGTCCTGAGTTAGATTCATACGCCCAAGTGTATACATATAAGCCAAGTTGTTGACTGGTGTATCATATTGCAAACAAAAAAAAAAAACTAAAGTCCACTCTATTGTAGAGTAAAGAAATGCAGCAAGCCTGTGGGAGACAATCCAATCTGTGAGGAGGGCACTACAGTAATTTTGAACAGTTTGAACAATGTTTAACTTACAAACTTGAGGAAGACTTGTGTGGGGATGCTGGTGGTTAAGAAGGGGCTAGCACCATCCTTGAGTCTGTCTGGAGACACCGTTCTAGTGTCCTTGGCTGCCTCTTCTAATTCTTTCTGTAGTTTGGCTTGTTTCTTTCTGTGGGAACCATACAACACTAGCATCAGTAGTGGAGAGAATTCCATGGAATCAAATGGACAGGACTACTAACAACGCAAGGAGAGTTCCTTGGAATCAAGGGGTGACTACTAACAGAGCCAGAACAAGTCAAATATTCATATCGGACTATTTCTAAGTGTCCACTATTACCCACAATGACTTCATTCCTGTTCACACTCCCATAGAGTTTACTGTTTGCTGAAATAACGTGCCGGGAAGTAGTGAGTTGCAGGCTGCCAGTGTCTACAAGCTAAGATATAGTGAGCAGCCAGTGTAAAAGCAAGCATGTAGTGAGCAGCAAGTGTATACAGGCCAGTATGTATTACGTAGCCAGTGTAAAAGCAGAGCAATACTTACCCGAGGAGGCTCAATGCTTGAAGCAGGAAAGCCGTGGGATTTAGGCCACCCTCACTGCAAATGAAAGTTAGGGAGGTGTCTACATCTAGGGCTAACCATACCCCCTAGACTACAATTTTGCCCATATACAACAACACACTTGCTACACTTAGGCTGGTATGCAAGAACGAAGTTTAGTGGGCCAGTAGTGTGAGCTAGGTATTAGCGTCACAGTAGTGTGAAAATAAAATGTGAGTGCTGCAGTAGTGTGCTCAGGACTGCACTACTGCACCACTCACATTTTGACATCACTCCTTGGACAATTACTCACCAAGCTTAGCAAGTAAATAAACGCCACTACGGTTCCACTCAGCTTCATTCTTTCATACCGGCCTTAATCTTAAAGAAGAATAAAAGGTTGTATAATGTAGTTTTTTATGACAAAAAAATGTCTAAATGGTATCAAAAGATGCAGGCAATACTGTGAGAGTGCACACTGCTACTAATACTACTAGTGTTGTTACTACTTGTACTTGCGCACACTGCTACTAATACTACTAGTGTTGTTACTACTTATACTTCTATTACTATTGTGCACACCATGGACAAGCATGCAATAAGCATGAGGTGTAAAAAAGTAGGTCTATTTTACCAGAAGAATCACTAAAAATTTTATTTATAATTTAATCAAACTATGTTTTATCCAAACAGAGAAATGCAACAAGCTTTATGGCACATCCTGGCAGGTAAAACTGTACCTACCATTCTCGTGTTCATTTAGTATCAAGTCTGACATTTGTGATGATGTCTACTAATTTTGAGTAAGAATGAGTTGTGCACAGTACACAAAGTAAATAGCGGTTAAGAATAGTACTAGACCAAAAGGCACTGACCTTACAAAGTTCTCATTCTCCTCGTTCATTTTATCTGCATCCTTAGCCTTATAGCTGATGAGTCGCTCTAGTAATGCTCGGTTTTCATCCTGAAACAATAATTCTAGTGAGCACATTGAACAATAATTACAGGATACAGAGCTTGAGGACAGGCAATCTGTCTCTACCTAACACAAATCAAGAGACAAGAACACATGAGACAGATATAGAGTTGCTAACCGGGATGTATTACGCTGGAGCTAATATATGCAGCAGAAGATAGATAGACCTTCTCCTGTAACTAGTAAGTACATGCAGCTGAAGACAGGGGTGCAAAATATGTTTAAGGAGCTAATATTTTCTCAGAACATAACATTTTCATAAAAAATTTCCCCAAAAACCGTGGTACCAAAAATAAAACAACACTGAACATTTTATGGAGGCTGGAGGGATTAAGGATTATTACTACATAATTTGGAAAATTCAAACTTAAACATACTTATAATCATACAATTAATTACATAGGCCCACCATATACAAAATTTAGTTGTCTCCAAGAAATGGCAGCCTGCTCCTTTCCTTGTGAAGTATGTCAACGATCTTTGACGTCTTGTAAACCTTCAAGGGAGAACTAGGTTTTTGAAAATATCTTTGTTTTGTTTAAAAGATTCTTTTACCAAGTTTTGAATTAAGAAGTTAATGCACATACACAATTTTGAATGACCCGGGTTGTTAGACAAAATTTTAAAGCAGCATAATAAAAAGTCACTAGAAACACTGATACTGAAGTACTCAAATACTTGCTGCTAAAATAGGGTTTCCTACTTTTCCTTGCACTTTTAAAGTGGTAGCCATCTTGTTACTGTACCTTTCAACTCCACAGCTTCTTCAGCAAATGATTAGCCATCTAGTTAAGTTTTCTGAAAATTCTGTGAACAGCTTAAGTGCGGGTCATCCTCATTAGCCAATACGCAGTCTTGATAAAGATGTTTTTCAGGAAATCCATTTTCTCATTGACTGATGGGAGTTTTTCTTCAGATATTTTTCCACTCTTTAATGCCATCATCATCTCATTATGTGTGGTTTGCAAAGAAGCATAAGAGTCAAAGATTGTACAATTACATTCTGACAGATACCACGAATTTTGTGATAAGCTTTAATATGTCAATAATGGCAACAGTTGAAAAATAAAACTTGACTCAGAAAACTTTCTCAATTCCAATGAGAAGTCTTTAGCAAAACTGTTCTTGCCTTGTATACTCTAAGTGCGCTTATTTTATATATCGATAAAAAATAACTTAAATTCTCTCTCTCTCTGAAATGTTGTGTAGACTCTGAGTTCACTTTGAACTAAACGAGTGCCCTGCAATTATTTTGATTTCAATATGTTCACTTCTATTTCCTCAGCCAATGCAAGGTTCTTCATATCCAAACCCCACCTGTGTCTTCCTGACCTTTACCTAAAACTAAAACATGCTTCTGATGAATATAATGCATCTGAAGCTATATACAAACCTGTGTTTTCCTTAGCTTCTCCTCCAAGGAAGCAAACGCAAGTTGCAGGGCTTGATGTTCATCCTTTAACATCTGGTTCATGTTCTCCAGTTCTTTCATGTTGTTCTGGTACATGTTTATCTCTGCCAATAGACTAGTGTTGACCGACACACTCTCAGACAGACTGGAACAATATCGTACAACAATCACAAAACTTCCTTCATGTAACAACAGTTACTTGTTATGTCTACAGTAGAAATATTAATATGTATCTGATAAAAAAAAATCACAGGGCTAATCATTTTAGGCACTGTGTTATGGACATGTATATTGTCAAATAAATTGTCTGGGAACATTGTTTCTGATACAACCTCTCAAAAATTAGCTGAAAAATTATACTGCCATGATGGAAGGATTTCTAAATATATGATTGTTCCAAATCCATGAAAAGAAAACACACGGTTTTTAATCAATCTTGACCAATGGCAAAAACACTTCTTGGGTGGCACATTCAGTTTTTCCTCATCAAGATGGCAGCTGCCAAAGTTGTTGTGGTTGTTGTTATTGTTATTGTTGTTGTTAATGTTATTTTTTAAAATTATTATTATTATTTATTTAAAAATTATTATTATTTTTTTAAATTATTATTATTATTATTATTATTATTATTATTATTATTATTATTATTAAAATAGTTATTTATATTATTATTTATATTATTGTTTATATTATTTATATTATTATTTATATTTATATTATTTATATTATTATTTATATTATTATTATTATTATTATTATTATTATTATTATTATTATTATTATTATTATTATTAATGATTGTTCCAAATCCATGAAAAGAAAACACACGGTTTTTAATCAATCTTGACCAATGGCAAAAACACTTCTTGGGTGGCGCATTCAGTTTTTCCTCATCAAGATGGCAGCTGCCAAAGTTGTTGTGGTTGTTGTTATTGTTATTGTTGTTGTTATTGTTATTTTTTTAAATTATTATTATTATTATTATTTATTTAAAAATTATTATTATTATTTGTTTAAATTATTATTATTATTTATTTAAATTATTATTATTATTATTATTATTATTATTATTATTATTATTATTAAAATAGTCATTTATATTATTATTTATATTATTATTTATATTATTATTTATATTATTATTTATATTTATTATTATTATTATTATTACTATTATTATTATTATTATTATTAAAAATAATAAATAATAGATAAGAAGATAAAAGGGATTTAGAAAATATGAGAAAAAATTTGGAAGCTCTCGGTAAAAATCTAGAAATAAAACTTAATGAAAATAAACAAGATTTAGGAACTAAGCTCAACCAAAAAGGGGAAGAATAACTAAAGATTCTCAACAAAAAGTTTTAAAATTTAGAATTGGTAAATCAAAATTTCATCCAACAAATTAGTAAGATTAATGACAGAATTTCAGAGGAGGAAAAAAGATAAGAAAATTTGGAGGTTAGGCAGGAAAATCTAAGAAAGGGACAATTTGAGTTGAGTGATCAATTATCCGTAGTGACAAACAAAACAGAGGGTTGGGAGAAAGAGTTAGATAAAGAAATCAACAAGTTAGAAAATCAAGTATATACACATGACAGGCAGATAGCATACAACAAATCAACTGTTCAAAAAGTACAGTTCAATTTGGAAACTCAAACAAAAAAGTAAGGTTAGAAATTGAGGGGTAGGGGCAGGCTAACAGGCAATTTATCAAAGAAAACATTAATGATGAAATTCAAGTAAAAAATAAAGAAATTGAGAGAATAAAAGAAATTTTAATTGAAAACACAAAAACAGTTGGCACTTTAAATCAAAAATTAAACAATTTAGCTGATCAAGTACAACAGAATAAGTAGATGGAGGCAGTTGGCAGAATTGTGTGTAATCACAACAACCTAGCGACTAATAATTTCAATGACCTCACTTTGTCACTCATTCCTAGATATAGGGGA
>CABFWB010008709.1:6388-16465 GCA_902151455.1 Timema bartmani
ATATCTACTGGTAATTAATAATATGCTATGTGACTTTTGAAATAATTACGGCTTAAAGTTTTTTGTAAATTAGGACGCCGTCTTGTCATTTTTATAACCGTCAATAGCTCTCATGTATAAAGATACTACTCTTATGTTAACTTTTAACTAGGCAGATTATCATTCCTGCCCGGACCCATTTTTGTGGGCTACTTTTCATGTTAAGTTCTAAAGCACCTCTACATTATATATAAATTGTCATAACAACAATGTTGATACTGAATAGTGCTGTTAAATATCGGATTGTGCGATCCCTAATAAATATTGACTCAACACGACTTATTCTGCTTTTCTTATTTTTATATGCCACCTCATGTCCTAGGTTTTAGTCCTAATGTCATTTATTTATTAATTATGAAATATTAGGCAGGTTGATGCAATTTATGGCTCTCTTGAAATAGACGGCCCCCCTCTTTATTGACCTTCTCAGTATCAGGTGGGAGTGGCGAGCTTCGATGTGTAATGTTTCAAAAATACAGAACATTCCAGATCTTAAACTCATGAGCACTCACTCTTGTTATTTCCCTTTTTTTTGTATTATCTTTGTATTGATTGAGCCTCCTCGCCTGAGGATGGTTCATACCTTAGTTTTTGTTATTACACATATCTTTAGCCTTCAGTGTTAAACTGTGTGATTGCTGGTGCAGTAGGATGCCAAACAAAGGACTATGAAAATCTCAAGCTGTGTATATTTATAATTTAGGGAAACTAGTGTAAGTGAGACCTCTTTTTCTTTTTTCTTTTTTACTTTCAGCCTACTAATAAAATAAAAATGAAATTTCTGCAATTTGTTTGTTTGTTGGTCAATCACATCCAAACCATTGTACCAATTGTTTTGTTGAAATTTTTGCATTACTATAACTAGCCTACCCCACAAGGGAATGGCGTTATTAGGTATGTATAACTAGGAATTCCGGTTTACATATAGGCTAATTACAAATTACAGCCGCCATTTTGTTTTAATATATCAGCTATAAAACACTTTTTTTTAGTCTTTTTCTATGAGCTTATACTCAAAGGATTTTTATTGGATCAACTTTTTTAAGATTCCTAGATATAATTATACTAGACATTAAGGCTATCTTAAAAAATATGGTGGCTATAGAACCCTAGTATTCAATAAAGTTTTTTGCTCTAGTACAAAAGGACCAAGTTAGTTAATAATATTTTTAGTAATGATTAAAATTAATACAGACTATTTGGTAAAACTCAGTAGTTTTAGGTTGTATTCAGATTTGTAAAGGACCAAATAAGATATGTTCTTTGACGTTAAACCTTCTTTATGATGCTATAAATGGTTTACAAATGAAGGGTAGAGTGGAAAAGGGGGAGGGGGTGTCCAATTTTAACTCAAATTGAGCTAGTGTTTCCATCTGTAGACAGTCATATTACCTTTCTGATGCACTTTAGATTATGGTTAAAAGAGGACTCTGTCAAATTTAACTTAATTATCAAAAAAGTATTTGCTGGGGTCCTAATGTGGCTTGAGATATAAAAGTTGTCCTGGAAAATGAGTGCAGTGTGACTCTCCCCCTTTTTCCAATGTAACCTTCGAATAAAATTGCCTTTCCAAGATTATCAAATTATTTACCCTACTATTTACCCCCCACCCCTTTTTTTTAATCTATTTTAAGTTCTATATGTTTGATTAGTTGGGGGTTTTTTTTACAGATTTAATTTGGGCTTGGGATGGCCACAATGGGAAATTTATTGTTATGGATTAAAATCAAAAATGGAATATTCTAAATTAATTGGATAACATTAAGAATTAGTTCCAAAAAAATATTGCGGCAAGTTACAGATTAGTGAAACAACTTCCCACCTCAAAGTAAGAAGCAGATACAATATTATAAATTTCATAAAGATTATATTCTTCAAGTGTTTGGCTAAAGATTAAAGTATTCATTATTTAACTTATAAACTTTGTATATGTTTATATATCTTATTACCATGGTATAGCATAGTAAAGGCAGTGTGGAGGGAGAAGAAAGTGCCAGAGGATTGGACATAAGTTATTACATTACCAGTATTCAAGAAAGGGGATACAAAGGTGTGAAAATTACAGACATAACAATGATGTGTTAATATGCGAAAATGTAAGAAAAGATTTTGGAAAGGAGAACGAGAAAGAGCGTAAAGAGAAAAAGGAGAGAGGAGCAACGTGGGTTAAGAGAAAAGAGGTCGACGATAGTTTAATATTTGGAGCTATACAGTTGATGGAAAAGAGATATGAGTTTGGAAAGGATCTGGTAATGGAATTTATGGATGTAGAAAAAGCCTATGATAGTGTGGATAGAAAGGAAGTATGGAAAGCAATGGAGGAGGTTGGAGTAGAAAGAGGAGTGGCAATGAGAGTAAGGAATATGTATGATAATAATGTGAGTTGTTTAAAGATGGAAGGAGGGTGGACAGAGTGGTTCCAATTAAAAAAATTGAGTCAAGCAGGGAAGTGACAACTCACCAATACTATTTGTATTGATAATGGAAATGATCATGAATAGAGTGGCAGGAAAACTGGTTCAGGAGAAAAGGAAGCAAAGGAACAACTGCAGGAATGGAATGAGGAAATGAAAGAATGTGGAATGAAATTTAGTATCGCAAAAAGTGAAGTGATAGTGATGACAAGGAGAACACGGCCAAGAAAGGTGATAGAAATGGATTAAGTAAATTTGAAAGAAGCAAAGAGCATAAAGTATCTTTGTAGTGTAAATGAGGCAAAAGGGGGCAGCAGAGAAGTTATAGTGAGACGAGCGCAGCAGGTAGAGGTTTTCTACAGGTGTATAAGAGACCTATTATGGAAAAGAGAGATTCCCCTGAAGTGTAAAGAANATAAGAGACCTATTATGGAAAAGAGAGATTCCCCTGAAGTGTAAAGAAGTGTTGAATAGAGCTTACTTCATACCCATAGCTATGTATGTAGTGGACATTTGGACATTGGATAAAAGAGATACAAGAAAGTGGAAGCCATGGGAATGAAGTTTTTAAGGAGCAAGCTAGCTGTCACCAGAATGGATCGGATTAATAATGAAAATGTATGGTCAAGAGTTGAGGTACAAGAGGCACATGAAATAGTTGAAGCAAGGATTAGATGGTATGGACATGTAATGAGGATGTAAGGGGAGAGGATTTCAAGAAGATTAATGGATATAAAGTATGTAGGGAAGAGACCACCAGGGACACCAAAGAAAAGATGGAACAGATAGCAGCAAGTGTGCAAGTTAGAGGAGGAGGGTGAAAGAGAGTGCTGGAGGAGGAATGGTGGAGGGACAGAGAGAAATGGAGGTATTTTACTAAACGAACCCGGCTACAGGCTGGAAACAACTCTTGATGATTATGATTATCATACTCTTAAACCTCTATCGAAAGTACTGGAATAAAATGAATTTAAAAATAAACTAAAGTGGTTATTAATGTATAAAATGTATTCTTATGCAAAGACTGGTGTAGGAGCTAGAAGTCAAAAAGAAAAGGAATTTGATCTATCTTAATTAAAGCTATAAATAATTCTACAAAAATAGTCACTATTTTAATGCCTGAATCCTTTATTTAAGTTAAATAAAAAACATTAATTAAATTCCCGAAATGTAATATTCAATTAATTGCTATTAATAAAGAGCTCCAACAAAAATTCAATTTGATAGAGATGTTGATATGGCAGAATAAAAAGACTTTACGTTTTGATAATAAATCAATGAACAACAAGAAACAAATACTAAAAAATATATGTCTTCTTGCAGGGCTATCCCAAAAAGTTATATATTTTTGGATTAACCACAACCACCCTGCCCATTATTATTGCGGATAATTAGAGTACAGTAAACACAAACAGTATAGTTACAAACTTGATTAGTAATATTAAAATTTTATTCCTAATATGGATTTTTAATATGTACTAATAATAGTATATTTGTCTTAATTCAAAGTGTAAAATGATATCCATTTCAAGTGGCACATTCAATTTGTCTTTAAAATGAAATGTTAGTAATAATTAATTTGGTAGTGTTTTTGAAACTATATATGTGTTTGTTATGCTAGTTCTTTAATTTTTCTTTTCATTTAATTGAGATATTTAACGTGTGCTTTCCAAACTGACTGATCATATTAGCACATGACTTATAAAATAGCTTAAATCTATAACAGACACAACACCCAACCTCGGCCATCACTTTGGAAGGGTAAACTCACATTTCATTAATGATAAATTTTTCGACCATGCCAGAAATAGAACCCGGGATCCTTAGCTCAGTATAAAGACATGCTACCGACTGAGCTAAGGTGGCAGACTGTTATGCTAGGTAATAACCAATGTTACCCATGAATGAAAATGAAAAATTTACTAAAACTCGTGCTTATAATAAAAAGTTTTTGTAATTTATTGTTTTTGTTAAATAAATAGTATAAGAAAGCTATGATTTTTTTCCCATGTAATTATATAGCGCATACTTGGTTTGTGAAAATATTAAATTATTTTTCATAAAAAGAAAATAGGTGTCAATATTTGTTTTTCGTAAAATCAAACATTTGTAAATAAAGCATTTGTAAAGTGAGGAATGGTTGTACTAATTAATATTTAATACCACGTACTTTGAAGTTTTCTGATTTACACTTGATGAAATGCATGAAGTGATCCAGACGAGATGCAGCTGGTTTGGTTGAGTAAACAAAGTGAGCCTCTTCTACATTGATGGACAATGTAGTGGGCACAAGTCGATTACCAAACACTACACGGCCCTGTAAACATGCATTTGTATTAGGTACACATATAACAAGTATTAAAGTTTAAAAAATGACAAAACCTAATTATATGTATTTTTTAATTTTATGTGCCCTTCAATGATGATTTTATTTATGATATAAACTTTTATTTGTTTCTATGCTACATTTCTTGTTGACAGTTGACCAATTGAATTACCCACACAACTTATACAAATATGCCAAAGAGTAAAGAATTAGGATGATTTTTGCGGAAATAAATCCGTATACACCTGGCGAGAGGATGTAAAATCATAATGAGGAAAAACCACATTGGTCAGTCAAGTTAGCCTTGAGCTAACTCTTCTGATCTTAGCCTATCATTAAGAGGGCAGTAAAATAAAGATTAAAATATGCCTATGTATAAAATGACAAAATAATTTTTATCTATTCAATGTAGCTGGTCAATGTAATTCACTTCAGTGAAAATATTAACCATAGTAACTGTTAGTCTTATCCCATCTTGATTAGTATGATTAATAACAATTAATCACATTTATTTGATATGTTTCATCAAGGGCCAAGCCATTTGGTAAGATAATTCAAAGACAATTTTCTGTGTGTGTACAGTAGCAAATTGTAACATTTTTTGGGTGATTGAGCCATGCAGTACCATTTTGTTTTGGTGAATAACATTATTTTTGTGTCTATTTTAAATGGATATTTCCATTTGATTTAATATTTGTGTTAGTAAAAAAAACTACTGCATTAAAAATTAAGTTTTTAATCATTATCTTTATTAAATTAAAGTAATTCAGGTAACACCTTTATTTACTATATAGCTAATATACCAGATCTACAAATGAAAAAAATATAGCTTAGAACTCACAGATGAAATATCCATTTTGATAACTGGAATCAGATCTCGCCAACTGTGAGACAATGATGCAGCACCTTGTGTTCCAGATATTGTCACCACACCTAAGGCATCATCTGTGATTTTATTTTCTGTATGGCCATATTTATTTGAATTATTAATAAAGTTGTGACACTATACCTTATATTAGTGAAAAGCTTTTATCTAAATTATCAAATCCTTCCAGTATTGAAAAATAACTTAGTCAGATAATATAACAGTCTTAATTGTTTCTTTTTTGTGATGGCAATACAATTAGTTCACCAGTTTTAATGTGTTACAGAAGAGCTAATAGAATCTGGAATGTCCTTATAATAATGTATTACACACAGCCTGTTTTTTTTTAATCATAATGTAATGTAGTGTAATGTAACGTAATGTAATGTAATTTCTCAATCATCCCAACCAAATTCTCCCCCAACACAGCCCATTTCAAACCATTTTCCACCTATAGCCTATCACAAAAACAAATCTCAACATTTACACAGCAAAGAAAGCTATTTTTCAGGTTCATCATATGCTGCTACGTAATGCCAAATAGTCACTGTACTAGATAAACTTTAATCTTTAGCTAACAGAATTAAAAGGTTTGATATTTTTTAATAATACTTGAAGGCATGTTTGTAATTTCATGTGTGACCAAGCTTTCTATTAACATCACTTTTGGATGTCAGTTATTCTCATAGCTAAGAAGCAGAGTTCTCCAAGCCTAGAGATGTTCGTTCATCAAAATAAAACCTGAGATGGAATCACAATGTCCCGAAGTAAATTAGTTTAAAAGTTTTGATGACTTTTGGTCAAATAATAACATGGCTGAGTATAAGAACTATTACAGGCTCTGGAGAATGCTTCATTCACTAAGTTGAGCAGCTAATTGTGTTATGCTAATCTTTTATTTATTCATGTCAAAAGAGTATTATACTATTCTTAACTTAATTTGGAGACAAACAACTTACCACTTTTTTCTTTGCCATCCTTATTGGTTTCATCCATGCAAAGAAACATCTGTGATCCCAGAAAAAAGTCCTGCTCTAATTTGGAATACAGTTTACAACGATTATACACATGTAGTTCAAAGCCATTGAGCTGAACCGAGAGTCGAGTATCTGAGTGAGAGAGATCTAAAACCATAAAAATGATATTTTTTAGTCATTTGAAAGTAATGAAAGCTAAAAAAATATTTGCAAGAAAGAGTAATTGTAAATAAGGTGGAACAATGGAAGATTTATTCTCTCCCTCAAACTAGGCCAGAGGTGGGCAACATATTTGTTGATGTAGCCACAGATGCTGTGAACAAGAAGTGAAATTCGCCCCACCGTGTAAAAATTGTGAAATTAGGTTGCTCAATCAAACATTTAAAACACACACTGTTTGAACAAATTTATTCAAAACATGTATACTCTGACTACTCAGACATAAATGATGAAAACCATTCCAAATGAAAATATAAGACAATTTAATGTGAAATTTGAAGATCCTTTTTGTCTTTCGAGCTGCAGAAACAATGGCTGAATATCTAAACTCTATGAATTTGTGGAATGGTTCCGATGACATGCATGAAATGTCAAGTTACAACCAGCATACACTGCCAGGAAAATTTGTATTTTATTGTAACTCAAAATTGCCACTTTTATGGCCAATTCGCCAGTTGTGTGATTAACAACAAGGATGCCCACCTTGGAACTAGAATAAGTTAATTCATCAAGAATTTACCTATGCAATTTATTTTAGAGTTCAGAATAGTGAATCTATATGTTGAGAATTTTAATTTGTAGCTAATTAGAATAGACAAATAATATGTTTGAGGGTTAAAGACAAGATAATAACCAGGAAGGAGTGGGGAGGTTTCCAACACCACCCCCTCTCCCCCCACCCCCCTTAAAGTTGACAAAAATATTTTATTAAGGGTTTAAACAATATCAAAATAAAATAAGAAGAAAAGTTATATAGCTATTCTCCACCATTCTTATGTTTAAGTACATGTTTTAAATATTTTGTGACTCCCTACATCAATCAGGAAACAAATCTAAATAAACCTGGACAAAATCTTGACAAAGGAAAGTAAAAGTATTAATGAGTGTGAGTAGAATGATAGAAGAGTTGGTAGGTCTTTGAGCTTACAACACAAAAAAAATCTTTCAACTTAAAACTATTCAAATGGCATGAACATAAAATGTATAGATTAGATTATCTTCTGAGATACAGTTAAACTTGCCTAGGTGGAAAAACATATTCTACTTTTCAAAATTTGTATTTATATCTGTGGCTCTTTCTTAAAAGCAGTTAATGTATCTTGGAATAAGGGATTTGAATAGTTTATGATGAAAATATGAAAATGTGTCACTGCTCTTTGTAAAATAGCACGGACCAGAGTTAAACCCAACATTTTACACTGCTCTATACTTTATATTTCCCAAACCAATACAAAAATTTCTGAAAATACCAGTTATTGTTAAAATTTCACTGTTATTCCCAACCCATAATTCCCCCCCGCCCCCATTTTCTTAGCAAGTATAAACTTTGAGTAGCCACCAAGGTTTGTTAAAAAAAACTTAATAATGTATGTAAAGATAAATGTAAATGTTGATGTTTTACACAGGATTGATCTTAGAGAAAGGTTTAGTGTATTATATCTAGAGTTCGGATTTTTTTGTGCCGTAATTACATTTCTTATTTTGGCTGTTAGAAATGTGAAAAGCAAAATGTCAGTGAATTAGGTTGTTTGGGCCTGTATTTTCAATTTTAATTTTACATACTTTTACATATTTTACTAAATTCATCATATTTTCAAAGATATTACATAAAATTACATATGTTGCGTGTTTTTTTTTACAATGGCATTTTTATGTCTTCCTTGAGGAAAATATGTCTAAATGATATGTCACTAATCTTCAAGCAGCCTGTAATTTAAAGGAATGTAAGAAGTGAAGGGACAGCAGTGAACAAAGTTTAAGACTGGTGTGCTGGCTTGTCAGAAAGGATTACAGTTGCCTTAACGTAACTTTGTTTCTGATAATTCTGGTGCAACAAGTTATTTTGTAAACACAAGTTGACGAGTTGTAAATACAATAATGCTTGGATCTGATTTGCTAATTTACCCATTGTTCTTTGGTCAGGAAAAGAAACGGATATAAAAGCGGCAAGGCAAGCACAAATGATTGAAAAGGAACCCAAAAATCAAAACAGGAAATGTAATTTGAATTCTGTGACACTAATACAGCACATAGAAAAGCAAATAAGACCGACCATGTACATACATGTAAGTGTAATATTAATACCGGCTAGTTTGTCTAAATCAAACATTTAACCTTGGAATGTAAAAAGAATTATTGTAAACTGACTTTAAAAACATTCTGGAGTGGTCAGACGTTTACTTATTTTAAAGAGCTGGCAACAATGAAGGTTTCACTGAAAGTTTGTGGTGGCTGTATGGTTTCTAAAATCAGTTATAAAATGCCATTTCTGTCAAGTCTTTCATTAATGTAAAATTTAAGTGGTATAAAACAAACAAATAATGAAGTACAGCTTGTTAAAAATTAATTACATATTTGTGTGTATATTTAGAAAAGTGTTTTCCCATTACTTCCTTTAGAAATTTTCAGCCATCAAATTAAATTCCGTTTCAATAATATAGGTATGTATTATTAACTTTGGGAGAGAAGGTTTATTCAATGTTGCATATTTTCATATTGTTACAATTTTACTACATATTTTAAATGATTTATCCATGTCCATATTTTGTAAGTTATTACTACATAAAAATCCGGTTTCTACTTTTCTAATTAAATAGCCCTACAAAATTATTCTTTTCATAGAGAAGTCCGTCAAGGTACAGGAATTGTGGGATATACCAGATTTGTTCAAAGCAGGCCTGATTTGGTTCAAATCCCAATCCTAGAATTTATCTCAAAAACAAATCTTATTTGACAACTTTATATATGTCGGTATTTGTAGTTGTGACATCTGTTAATAAGTTATAATAATTCTTAATCTTATCAATGAATTGATTACATGTTTTGGCTCAGTTTTATTTTACACATAAGCACACCGACAAATACACAAGTAAGTTAGTAAATAGATGTCAAAAAAAAAACACTAGGGAGGTGTTTAATAGTGATGTGACTTTCCCATTAATAAAGATTTGTTTGAACCACAAATTAACCAAAGTAGACTTTAATTTGAATTATTTAGAAACAAAATAACTTCTTAAAAAGAAGCAAGAGTAAAGTTCTTACATGTTTCTAAAATACAAGTATGGAGCAAATTACATTTAAGAATTTCTTTAAAGGCCCCTGCCGGTCGGAGAACAATTGGTTGGTGAAATATGCCCTAGATCAGTGGTTCCCAACATTTTGTGGCCCATCTCCCCTTTCTGGAGGTTGACTAACACCTATCGCCCACTTTCATTCTCATTGTATGCCTAATTTTAA